>NQII01001699.1:413553-451553 GCA_002778355.1 Clitarchus hookeri
CAAGCAGAAGTGCCGCAAGACAACGTGGCATGGACTCGACTAATGTCTGAAGGTATGCAGGAGGCAATTCAAACCATGAATCCTGCAGGGCAGTCCACAAATACAATCTGCGCCAATTTGAGAAAGGGTTGCACGTCTGTCACGTTTAATGGTTCTCGTCAGTCGTCGTTTGTCGCGTTCTTTTTCCGGCCGCAGCGATGTCGAAGATTTGATGTTTTACTGAATTCCCGATATTCACAGTACACTCGTTAAATGGTCGTACGCGAACATCCTAATGTTATCGATACCTCGGAGATGCTATGTTCCATCTCTCGTGGCCCGACTAGAACACCGCGTTCAAACTCATTTAAATCTTGATAACCTGCCATTGTAGCAGCAGTAACCGATGTAGCTGCCGACCGTATCGCGTTATTCTGATTGGTACCATATCTCTGTTATTTGCACACGCACGCCTACACCATTTTTTTTTTTTTTTGCTCTTTAGTGTATAAGAATTTCATAAACTTATGTGTTATATTTATTGTGTTCACTATTTTATAGGTGAAAGTTAGTGTGTTAATGCCAGTGAACATAATGGAACATTAACAACTATTCATCGGTACACCTCATGAACTCTCCGTGGATAAGTGAACAGAAGACTTGGCCAAGCAGTACGAAGTCGCCTATGAAGTGTTCAGCGCTCTGCAGACGCGTGTAGGTATAGTCTATTCACGGTTGCTTCATACTTTTTTGAATCAAATTTTTGAAAAATCACGCCGTGCATTACGTGTTTGATTGTTTCGTGAATATGCCGTGTATCACAAGCGTTTTATACTTGTGTTCACATAAAAGTACCTTTTTTTCTTTTGGTAAATTGAACATTTTTTTTATACTTTGTTTACGTATTATAATATTTAATTTATAAGGGGCAGCGGCGGCGTAGTGGACAGGGCGCTCGCCTCCCACCACGGCGATCCGGGCTTGATCCCCGGCGGGTTCACTCCCGAATTTTCGCATGTGGGGATCGTTCTGGACGATGCCGCTTGCCCGCGGGCTTTCTCGGGGTACTCCCGCTTCCCCCCGCCCTTGCATTCCAGCGCCGCTCCATTCTCGGTCACCTGCGGGTCCCAGCTGGAAAGACCGTCACTCGGAGGGTGTTGCCTTGCCCTGGGTGCACTCCCCACACGCCATTATTATTATATTCATTTAGAAATTATATAAATAAAACCAGTGTGAACATAGGTGTGTTGGTAATGCCTTCTAAAAAACAGATGTTATGTATAATATTATTAAATGTAATGCGCACGAATGCGGTGCGTTGTCACTTTGGCGTAATTTTTTAGAATCAGTAAAACTTTGTTTGCATGCGGCGAAGCAATATCCTGGAAGTAAATCTTTAGCAGGGCTTCAGAAAAGTTGGAAGTAACCGTGGATGGGCTACAGCGCCCCGCCTTGTGATATGTTGTCTTACTGATGGGGACTGACTGTGGACACACTGAAGTCGGTACACGATTGTACTGCAAAGTAAACTTTACTGACAAAGCAAATAGAGTTTAAACCACTGTCAAATACGAGATCATACGCGATATTAAGAACTGGACCAATGGAGAATGCTATCATGATTTTCATTTGTTTTACATAAATGTTTAACATTGTTGGTGGCAACCTTATTATATATTTTTGCAGTGTCGTCCACGAGCGTGAAAAAAATTCCATGGAAATACAGCAGACGGCCCTACAATCATGTGGTCCGTTTGTTAAGTTTAATAGCCGTGTATTAATTTTTTTTGGTTAAATAAAAATAATAATAAATTACATTTTCCAATTTTTTTCTTACGTTAAGTGTACTGCTTTCGTAGTTTTAAAGTGCCATTAACCATAAGTTTCAATTATATATAAACGTATTTTTCATTTCCAGGCAAATTTGTAATTAAAAAAATTTGGGACACAAATTTAAGATGCCGGTAATTGCGTAAATACTATATAAACGCGTATGTTTATTTTAAAAAGGCGTCAAGAAATATAATTACATGACACAATCAAGCAGTCACTCCTGCAGATTAATTTTTTTTTCTTAGAGTCAACCTTTCATCAAGTTTCACAAAAAAAATATCAGTAAGCACTCAAATACGCCACCAATTTTTCGCAAAGCAAGACAGAACAGAATAACCTGAACTTTACTTATCTCTCACATTAAAATAATTGCTTTCTTCGCAAAAAAATTTGCGGTTTCATTAGGAAAGTGCGTTTTTTTGTTCATAAGATCTCCCTTTGGCTTGATTCATCAGTAGAGAACTTCTTATTCTGCTAGAAGACAGCTAAGTTCCTTTGTCGACCAGCCTTGATTACTCGATCACAGACTCCAGGGCTAACTCGTTGATTATAATTCTACAGGTCATGTGACATGAAGGTATTGAGATGTTCAGTGTCACTAAAGGCTCTTTTAATCATTTGCTAAGGCGACACATTTTTCTGGGTAGTTTATTGGTCTAATGATACTGGCCAAATAGAACTTTGATACAAATATACGTACACAACTGTGCTTCCTAATAAACAAATCTGGCGCAATTTGCGTCAGGTTACAAGTTAGTGGCCGCCATAATGAACTAATTATTTTGTTCTTATCACTGGACATGTTTATTTAGTAGCAAATACTTGGCGGCTTTTGTATATCGTTTCCGTTTATATTAAAGTCGAAGAAATAAATTGCAGTTTTAATTCCAGAAGAAATATACGCTACAGAGTAAAATATTTGTGTACCTGGAACTGACCAATTCTTGAAATTACAGATTTTTGTAAATTAACGAATCCATATCACGTAAGGTAATATATTTTCTTTAACTTGAGACGGAGGCGCTTACGTGGGTAATTGTAGAACCTTAGTGTGGTTCCACGCAAAGCACCTAACAACAGATGTCAGTAACTATTTCTCAGAATTACATTCATTTAAAGGGTGAAGAATAAAGGCTTAACGGTTAAAATTGATTTGAAAAGGATGCCATTTTTTGTACTTCATATTTCCGGTTTGGGGGAAAGCCAAGAGCATTATATTTCATAGGCGTGTTTGGCAACTAGTTTGGAATTTTTTGTTTGTAAAAGAATAAAAAACCGTTAATGTTTAAATGCATCCTAATATAATAGTATCAAGGTGAATACGCTGTTAATCATAAGTAAGAGTCGCATATTTTGACCGCTGGATAAGTTACAATATAAAATTGTTAAAATATAAATAATTTCAATGAAATATGCCACTCGTGAAAATGGAATTTAAATTATATTAATTTATGAGCAGCAATTTTAGAATGACTAGGTTGGCTGCACTGTTCTTGTAGTTTACAACCGGAGGATCGTGGTTTCGAACCCGGTTGGTAACAGTGGGGGTATTTTCCGGCATCGTATTTCGCCAACCTCATTCCAAGCTAGTGCTACCTCGTTCCTTCTGAGTCGATCATAACTTTTCAATGTAAGATGGTTGTGTTTGGTTCGCTTTTTTTACATCTTTTTATAGGTGTCCACAGAAAGTAAGCAATTTTGAAATAAACCTTTAAAAAAAATCATTGCCCATTACTGCTCCCAGTTAAGTTGGCAGCAAATAACTATAAATTGTTCTTAACAACTGACGTACTGCGAACGTAATGATTGAATTTGTGAATTTTGAAGTAAATATTTATTCTTTTATATGCACTAGAGTATAAATTTGCATATTAGCTTCCCAATTATATTCCTAAAAATTCCGCGATTTAACTTGTATGGCAGATATATAAAGTGATCAGGCTGGTAGCAGAGTTAATTTTACATCTGGCAGAAGGATACAAAATTAGAAGTAAAAGTAGATCCCAGCAGGGCTATCGAAAACATAGACTGCAAATGGTAGACGGATCTTGCTGGCTGCACACAGCCAGTCTCCGTGTCCCAACATTTGTAGGCTATTCCCGGTTACTTCACACTTTTCCGAAGCCCCGCTAAAGGTATATTTTGGGTTACCGATTACATATCCTTCCTCTACATATAAACATAAACACTGCAATGTGGTTTCTACGTTTTAACCATTACGTATTGTTTTAAAGTGATCAGACCTTGGCTGGCTGGGCGGCATGCCTGATCACGCCCTCAAACATTAACCAAGGCACGAGCGTGATTGCAGTAGTACCTTGCGAAAGGCAGTTGCAGAAACCCCCTCCACCGGCCAGTAAATGGGGCCGAAAATATTAAGCAACGCGCCCGATGTAGGCCAGCGTAACACCGGGAGCGGCGCCTTTGGTCATCGGGGCAGCGGACCAAGAAGACGTGGAGGTGGGTGCGTCCGGCCGTCGTTAACCGCCTCCTAGAATCAGCCTCCGGCAACATGAACAAGGCGACGACTTTCTAATTAGATTGTAATAGTAGTGGCGTGCGGTAATAACATTTAATTTAATTAATTAGTACCTTGGTATTCCATTTAAGCTCCCCCGAACAATAGTCACGTAAATAGTTATTATATAATCCTTATGTTCAATAAACTCCGTCTTATACTGTTGTGCTCTACCTAATCATGACTCATTATTTAGCTATGTCCATATCCCCTTTCAAGTATAAATTGACTTAAAAGCTTGGGTTACTGATTACGTATCCTTCCGCTACGTGTTAACATAAACACTGCCATGTGACTTCTACGTTTTAACCATTACGTATGAATGTTCAAAATTTAGGTCTATAACCATATTTAGGTAAGCGTTATGACTTTTTAACAATGTACGTCTTGGCGTTGGTTCTTATGGTCATTATTTTACATATTTTTAACATATTTGTTTTATACACAATACTGCACATTACACATAATACACGTTAATATTTCGTCGCGACTGTATTTAATCCTGTTACAACTGTGGGGGAAAGAACTGTTGTATTTCACCTCTTGTTATTGATATTTGTTGAGTTATTTCGTTAAAAGTAAGGCCTCAGTTGGAATAAATATTAAAACGAAGGAGAAACCAGTCCGACGAAAAAGGCAGTAAATTCAAGCACGCAATTCGTGCCGCTCATTTTTTGTACGTAGCAGCGACAAACTTATAAGATTGTGATGAACATGCACACAAATGAGCCCGTAACACTTTATTCCGCTTATATTTCTTTCCATAGGTACTTCGTTTTTACTATATTTATTTAATTATTTATTTAAAATTTTCTGGCTGGGCTTAGTAATTTGTAGGGATTATGGCAAACTTTCAAATCACAGAAATGTAAGCACATTACACTACTGAGTTTAAAACACTTAGGGCAAAGTTACACAGTTGTAATAAATAAACGGGCGTGACTTTCAAATAATTAATTTAGTCATTCGAACAATTAAGGATTAAAATGTGTCAATATTTGCAATCACACGCACACACTGGTTCCGCGTAACAACGACGACGCAGCCACAACAATGCCCGGTCACTCGCAGCGAATACGACGCACGTTACAGCATATTTATTCCAGCCGTGGGAACACAGATTTATCACATCATCGTAACTTGCCTAGGTAGGTTTTAAAAAAACACAACGTGTGCACACTTGATGTGTTTATTTCAAGTATTTTTCGCAGGTAGAAAAATTAACACTTCATTTCAGCCGCAAGCAACCCGCCATGTCATGTCACCGCAATTCTGCCAACTTACGGTTTTTAAACATCCTGCCATTACATCTAAATATATTATAATAAATATTCAAACATTGTTTCAGTTGTAAATTAAAAATTTAAAAATCATAACCTTTTTTGTAATACGTATTAAATATGCTAAAATTCAAAACATATATAACTTTCTTGCTATTACTAGCGCTGCGAAACTTTGAGAGAGAGAGAGAGAGAGAGAGAGAGAGAGAGAGAGAGAGCGACAAGCTCCGCTCCGCCTATTCAAGTTTCTTCCTTGGACGAAGAAAAAAAACACCATGTCATTAGGGTCTACGCACTATATTTTGCGCTGATATTTTTAACAATAACAACGAATTATGTTTCTATCAGTGGTACCTAAAAATGTAAATCTTTCAGAAACAACGTGTGATTTACAAATAGCATACCAAATTACTAGGTTAAAATNGTGGTACCTAAAAATGTAAATCTTTCAGAAACAACGTGTGATTTACAAATAGCATACCAAATTACTAGGTTAAAATAATATTTTTACTGTATACGATTTCTTAGTAGCCGTTGACAACACATTGCTGGTCTCACTAAATTTAATTCGTATTTAATACGAAATGATTACTACAAGTTATAGAAGATAATATGTTAAAGATTCATTTAGTCAGAAATGTAATAATTTAAAGTTTATCACGGTGTTAAAATAGTTTTGTTATACCTACAAGTTACTTGAAAACTATATTTATGCTTCTAGGGTGATTTTTCAAAGGTCTGTTTCAAAAAGTTCGAAGACACCGTGAATGAAATGCTTTTCTGCCAACGCGGAAAGCAGAAAACGGCGTAGATTGGAATTGACGTTCGAATACTCTTTAGTAAACAAGTGCTTTGAATATTTTTTATACTTCCTCTAACCGAATTGTAATGAAAATTAAAAAATTGATAAAGGTACTTTATTAATATAATAGTGCTTGTCATTTGAAAATTGAGATACAAACAAACACGTTCATCATTGTTGGCTGTCGACGGTTGTGTTTCTTTGGGGCAGGGCAATGTTGGGTACATGCGCAGGAGACGAGTAATCGGTCTACCTCATCTTTAGTCTATGATCTAAAATGCTCAATTAACTGCGAGCAGCCTGTTTAATTTACGTGAGGCTTGACGTCACAGCGACAGCAAGTTGCTCAGAGAAGCAGGGGCGGGGAACCGCGACTAAGGTTGATTCCACTCAAGTTAGGAATATGCCGGGATTTCTTTATGGCAGAACTTGGGAGAAAGGAAATTTCCGCCAGAAGGTACGCTGCTCTCGCACAGAGATCGCTTTCGTGCTAGCAGTAAATGGAGAAATTCTATACATGTTTGTGTAGAAGTATGGGAATTTTTTTCGAATTGTGATATATATGTACATGCTCTAGCTAAAATTTTAAGCATGAACTTTTTCCCGCAGTTATTGTTCACGCCCTCCAACGGTGTTTACAAGAGCAAACATTCAAAATAAAACTGTGATTGACATTGGGCATCCATAAGCATTCTTAATATAATAGAAAAACGTCACGAATTTAAGCGTGAAAAAAATATAGCTGCCATCACAAGGAACTTTTTACTTTTTTCCTTTTGCTTAAAGAAACTGTGCAGAAAAGCCCTAAGAATGATGTTTCTAACAATTATCTTATTGTATTTTTCGATTCAGTTGTGATATTTAACTATAGCAATAGTGGAAGCCTGCGTTTTGTTAAATACAATTTCGACAGAATATTTAACGAAATGTGAATATATTTAGTTTTATTTCCACTCTAATGCGAAGAACAAACTTTATTCTTTACGCAGCGTCTAACACATTGCGTAGCGCCTAACACATTACGCAGCACCTAACACATTACGNACAAACTTTATTCTTTACGCAGCGTCTAACACATTGCGTAGCGCCTAACACATTACGCAGCACCTAACACATTACGCAGCACCTAACACATTACTACTCAGAATATTTTACACAGCTACATTTATTTTATGAAAATTANCCTAACACATTACGCAGCACCTAACACATTACTACTCAGAATATTTTACACAGCTACATTTATTTTATGAAAATTACAACTATCCCATTTACTTGCATATAAAAAGAAAAAGAAAGGGTCACATGTGACACCAGAGCTACCTGGCGGCGAAAAATTTGATTTGCCAAACTAAAAGCATTGAGCTTCCCGACCTGAGTAGAATAAACGTTAGTTATCGCGTGTAGTAAGGAACAAACCCAGCATTCGCCTGGAGTGATCTAGAGAAAACATTGAAAACCAAAGTCGGGGTGGCGAGACCGGGAATGGACCGAGGGTCCTCCCGAGTGTATCGCTGTTAGTGTGGTACCTCTGCGCCACCGCTGTTCAACACAAGGAGTGAAAACGCGTGACGCTTACATTTGTGGTCACTCAAGTGACATTTGTGGGTTGCTGTTCTTTACTCACGTTATAATTACGATTATTAGCCTAGGTAATTGTAACTTCCGTAAAAATTTCACGGTTTAATTCCGTTTTACGCTTAAATACCCGTCGGCAGATTGTCGGAAATATTACGGTTACACGTCACAGAAATATTCAAAATGGGTAGAGAATTGTAAATACTGCAATACTTTCAAAAGTTCCACTCAATAACGAATAGCTTATAGAGGCCATTTATCGGTCAATGAAGTAACAATAACTCTGTGATGAAAGTGCCTTATGTACGTGACGTTAAAACTTGGTCAGAAAAAGTATGATATTATTTCAAAGCAATTATTTATGTAAAAAGTCATGCTTGCCAAAAGATTATGTTAGGTCAACAGCACTTCAGTCACAGGCTAGATAAATACGAAGAGGTTAAATGGCGTGGAGTTTTCTTTTTGATGTGGGCTACCTGTTCGTTGATTGGCTGTTCGAGTTTCTGGAATGTGTCTCAAGTCTGACAGGCTACTGCGTGCTCCGAAAGATTTCCTATTGGTTGGACTGCCGGGCACTCAATAGCGACTGGCGTTTCGACATGTTGCTGGTCAGCGGCGCCATGTTGCTGGAGTGTGCTTCTTGAGTTGGCGGAATATGTGGCTGTTTCTCCTCTGTAGTCGTGAGTGCTCTGTGCTTCCATTGATAAGAATAGGAAGCTGGGCGCTCTTCTCACTCACATTCCCGCTTATCGGCAGTTTAATAAGCGGAGTGTAAGTAGCCGTCGTACCAAGTGTATTGGTCACTTGCCTATCAGTACATCGTAAACTCCGCTACGCCCTGCCAGCGATACTTACGATATTGACCCCCTGATAAGTTGGAAAAGAGGAAGGAGTATCGCTGTGCAGCTGGCAGCGCACTTTGCACCATATTCTTTCTGTGGTCGTCCCCGCTGGGCTCAGTTTCCACGCGGCCTGCTGTACACGCCTGGCTGGCCCCCTCCGTCCACACAGCCGGGACTCATTTAACCAGGGGAAAAGTTAGGGCAGCTCCCAGCGAAATGCGTAATAATTCACGTTCCAGAAAATTTCCAGCAACCCCCCTTCCTTCCCCAGACCCTCATCTACGTCGGCTCTCGAGTCCCGGCTGAAACTCGCAATTACAGCAATTTACATCAGAAATGCTATCCCTTGTGGATACGCCGGCAGAAATTTTACGTCCCGCATCAGACGCTCTTGCGTCGAAGGATTTGAGCGGGGGGAGGGTGAGTGTCGTTATCTCTCCAACTCCTGACGAAATAATATCCTGCGCCATGCGGTCTGCGCGAGGGCACTTCATTCAGCCCTCATCTGTCCAACTTCCCCTTGTCTGCTTCGTGGATTATACTCCAAATGTGGAAAGCTCGCCACGCGCTTAACTCTACACGTTCAAAATTAGCCTCCGAAAAAAAAATCTTTGTAGCTACATATTATAGTTGCTTGTGAAGTATCTCAAATTTGTCCCCGCTGCTGAACATGATATTTTGCACTGATGATGTAAACATACTGCTACCGGGACTGGGACAAAATCTGGCACGTTAAAAAGAGCATTACTGTAGCGAAATAATACAACATAAAACACCAGCTATGGGTTACACCATCCATTCCACTAGGAATTAGCTCCCATGTGCCATGCAAACGCACAGATTTTTCGCCGTCACCGACGATATATTATAAAACTTTCAGTTTCACAGTAATTATGATTTGAGGTGCAAGCTACGCGTTAGTCGCCCTCCGTGTTCCAGAATCGGACTACTTTCCTGCCAATATCATTACCAAAACCCACGTTTGAGGTTAGAAAACTATTTATGTAAGTGAGTCCTTTGAGATGTTTGCACACTTCCTCCTACCTAGTTTTAATGCAACTAGAATATATTCAAGTTAGTCGAAGTACGGTATTTCGTTCATATCAAAAGATTGGTCTGCTGAAAATTCAGATGTGAACAAACACGTTTATCACCGTTGGACTTGTTACTTTGACAGCGGTTATGTGCGTGTCAGTGTTGGGGAAATACACAGAAGACGAAAAAAGGTCTAGCACATTTTTAATCTACGGTAGATACCACCTAGAGATTTTTAACATACACATGTAATAATACTAACAAAAGTTCGATGATTGTTTATGCAACTAAATGCTGTTCGCGGTAAAATGAGCACTTTTGTAAGCCCTGCTTAGAATCTACTTGTATACACATTGTGTATCCTTCTGCCGCGTGTGAAAGTAACATTGCCTCAGCACTTTATTCATGCGCCAGTCAAGTGAAGCTCTGGAATCATTGTGAAATTTAATATGTAACAAATTTCCTGATTCTAACATTTATATGCATTAAGAAAATGAACAGCAAAATAAATCATTTCAGTATTCACAAATGTTTACCAAACACTTTTCATTCAACGTTAAGACATTGAACTACTTTCCATCCGTCGTTACCAACTTAAGTGGAAGCTTTCCAGTCAGTGTGCCCATTTAAATATAGGCACGTAAGGGCTGTAATATTTTTCAAATGCTGATTTCAAAAGTTCTCAGTTGACCGTGAGCAGCCGATAAATACAAAGTTCCTGTAACAAGAGTACTCTGCCCTAGTACAAGAAAGAATTGTATCTTCGACAAGTAACTTGAGCAATATTTGCACTGTTTCTGTCACAAATAGAATACCAGTAAAGCAATGGAACGTTTTCGTGCTAGTACAGGAGTGAAGATGCTGTTGCCCTGAAAACGAATTACGAGCACAGCACTGTCCGTTGTCGCCTATCGATACTTGATCTCGTAAGTATAACTCGTTCCATTTTCCAGTGCAGCTTCCACGCGTGCACGAGCGCAGTTTCTTGGGGCGGCTGTCACTACCTCTTAGTCAACAAATACTACTGACTACCACCGGATGCAGAACAGAAATAATATAGAGCAACAGTAGTTATTTTTCGAGTAGTTCGTCCAGGATTGAATTTGAAAGTATTCGGTAATCCAATCGGCGAATGCAGTTTTCTGCCATCCAGTTTCTGTCACTCAGAATAAATTTTTCTCGTTTATACACCAAAGCTTACTTTTTTTTTAGCACAACAATGAGTTACACATAATAATTTCTGACGAAAGCAAATATGGAGTTAAAAGTACTTTTAAAGTAACTTGGTGCAAATTAAATGTAAATTACATAAGTATAAATTATTATAATTTAATAAACAGCCGAAAACCAAATTATTTTCGTGTAAAATAATATTGCTTTAAAAATAACTCGGAGTTCACATTTCATAAACGTTATTGCTTTCTGAGTCAGAAATTAAACATATCAGTGTTTTATGGTTATGTACAAAATGAATGCAAATGTCATAAAGAGAGGTGTTAAGGGCGTCTGTACTGAAAGTGTCACAATTGAGAATCATCTGCAAAGGTTGTAACACTTCCATGTGTGAACTAGTTGTGCACGCAAGGAGCGGGAAGGGGATGGGAGGAGCCGAAGTTGCTGCAACCCTTCCAATAAAAGTCATATTATAAATAAATATAAACAAATTTTGGGAAACTATCAGCGTTGCCAGACGTCCTGATTTTGGTGGGACGTCCCGATTTTTAGCCCAAAATTAAATGTCCAGCGTGGGACAGGCTAAGTCCCGCTATGAACTAGCCGGCTGCCCGGCGCGAAGTGAAAGAAAAGCAAGCGCGCGCGAAGGCACGACATTTCTTCTCTTTTTCTTTCACTCCTTCGCTATTAATCAATCATTCGTTTGTTTCTATCCATTTCACGATCATGCACGATTATGTACGAAAGAATACAAAGGTACTTAAATATTGCATTTCTTTATTAGTTTTGTTTGAATTCGTTATCACTGAGAAGTGAGTTGGGTAATTTAATTACATTTAACAAACAAAAGTAAGCTTTTCTTCCGTGTTTTTTCTTAAAATACTGGAGTTAGTTAAACTATACATATTAGAATCGTTTAAATATGACTGAAGAAGCCGATAGTGTTGTTTCAGATTGCTCGGAACCGGAAAACATCACACCCAATAAAAAAGCCAAACTAGTAAAACATCGCCTAGCGAAATACAGTACAAATTGGGAGGATGATTATAATTAGCTGTGTATTACAGAGTCAAATGAGTATAAAGCTTACTGTAGACTGCGTAAAAAAGAGTTTAGTATTTCTCATGGTGGACTAAATGATGTAGTGAAGCACAAAAACAAGTACTCACTCGAAGATCGCGAGTTCTCGCGCTGCAAGAAATATAACCAGCTATTTCCAGGCACCAGGTACTTCCACTTCTGATCGTGATCTCGACGATATTATGTATAAGACGTCAGCCGCAGAAATTACTTCGATATATCACACTGTTAAACATTCATTAAGCTACAATGGTATGGATTGTTTTCAAAAGTTATTGCCTCTCATGTACGCCGATTCCAAGATAGCTAAGAATGTTAAATGTGGTAGGACAAAGAGTGAAGCAACAGTTTGTGAAGTATTGGCGAAAGAAGCTTTGAAGGATGCAATACAAAATTTAAAAGAAGATTTACTTTTTTCGATTTCTACGGATGCCAGCAATAAGGGAAACCGGAAAATGTTTCCGATATGTGTGCGATATTTCAGTTTTGACAAAGGCATACAAAACAAATTACTAGATTTTGTGGAGAGTAATGATGAAACAGCCGACCAAATAACAAAGGTACTTTGTGAAACATTGGCTGAACATAACTTAAAATTATCGCAAGTAACTTCATATGGCCCTGACAATGCAAATGTAAACTTTGGTTCAAATCATTCTGTTTACACAAATCTCGTTGTCAAGAACGAAAAAAAATATTAAAAGTTAACTGTTCAGTTCACGTCTTGCATAACATGGGCAAATTTGCATGTGATAGATTAGAGATCGACGTAGAAGTTATCATCTTAAAAAATATACGGCCATTTCTCACATTCAGCTAAACGTCTTGCGGAATTGATGTAAATATTTGAAACTACGGAAATGGAGTGGGTCGAATTATTGCGTCACGTTCATACAAGATTGTTGTCTCTCTGTCCTGCTGTTGAGAGAGTAATCAAGGTCTGGCCTGCTTTGAAACGTTACTTTGATAAGCCAGGATTATGTGCGAAAGCCATTGAAAAGATTTTTCACTCGGAAGAAGAGGAGACAAAAACTCTAGCCTACTTGCATTTCGTTCATAATGTGATGAGTGCTTTTGGTACATTAATGAAATAGTCTCAGGGAAATGATATTGCCATAACAGAAATGAATGAGTCATTATGCCCCTTCCGCTCAAGGTTGACTCAACGGCAAAATTATTGTTTTTTCAGCTACCAGACGAAACAGACTTTAAATAAATTGGTTGAATCTTAAAAGACCAAAGCCATCGAAGACTTCAACAATTTTTACACAAATTGTCAAACGTGTATAGACGAACGTTATAATTTTTCAGATGAAAATATTTTCGCTAAGCCGAATTCATAAACCTGAAAAATGAAGTTAGTTTTGAAATATTTGAGAATGCTGTATCTTTATTAAACTTGGCAGGCAATGTTTCAGTAGATAACTTATGTGAAGAATTTAACTTGTTGAAATCGTCCTTGGACGTAATAGTGGAAAAGTATAAAGACACCACTGCACAGAAATGGCACCAGCTCTTTAAACAGTTTCCAAAAAATTATACCAAGAATATGTTTAAACTAGTTTCCTTCATATTAAGTGTCCCAACTTCAAACTGCTTTCCCGAGCGCGTTTTTTCCCAAATGTATTTAAAATGGTCGGATGCCAGAAATAAATGCTCCGTAAATTTAATGAAAGTAGAATTGCTCATCCAATTGTATCTGGAGCTAACCTGTGCAGAGTTCTTCAACTATATTAAAAAAAAAGGAAACTTTAAAAGAAGTTACATCTTCAGAGAAATATACATAAGTAATTCGTAAGTAATGTATTACTTATTTATATTCCTAAGACTTAACTACCTTACAGGATAAACCAAACAGTTATTGTTATTAGTATAGTAACGTATTTTCATTTAAAAAAACATTTTCTATGGCTATCTCTCATCATTGTAACTTAATTTGAAATACAACTATAAGGATAAGTAATAAAAAATTACTGATTATACGTGTCTTTATTATGTCCCGCTTTCGACGAAAGAATCCCGCTTTCTTTACTCAAAGGGTTTCAAAATCCCGCTTTGCCCGAAAAAAAATCTGGCAACGCTGGAAACTATCTAAAAATTGAAATATCCAATGCAATAAGTTCCCTTTGAGTGTGCACTTCAAATTAAGATACATTTTACTTTCGGAAGACGTGTTTTCCTTACTGCCCAAAGTACTCACTTGAGACAGCGAGGTTCAGTCCCTCCCAAAATGAAATCATTCGTACGCAACTGAGAAGTGGCAAGGGATTCAAGGGGATGATATGAACAGCCTCATTGGCTGAACAGCAAACAAGATCATCCTGGACTTAAGAAAGTTTGAATTCTATTAGGGGTTCCTAATTTTTCCTTTTAGCTTTCAAGGGATAGCTTGCTTTCGCTGACAGTGAATTTCGTTCGGATCACATACGTAACCGATTTATTTACCGCGAAACCCTTAAAAGGAAATACTAAGGATACAGTTAACTCTCTATTAATAATTTAAGTTTTGAAGTCGAACATGGTGATGCAATTGTCCTGAAACGAAATATATTTTGAGTGAAACAGCTAGCACCCACTAAAATCCGTAAAAAAGGTCCTCAGCTATTGATCTTCACTGCGAGTTTTTTGCCACCAATGCATACACCGCAAAACTATTTTTAAAAAAATCACGGAGTTTTGTTTGTAGTAGACCTCCTACAAAAGATTTAATGTTAGAATAATGTGACCTAAAACGCGGCACGTTCAGCTCTGTTCACCGAGAATTATTTGCGACCTCTTTCATTTTCTGGCCGCAGAGTTGCGGGTTTGAATTCCACGCAAGTCGTTAATGCGTGTGCTGTTTTTGAAAAGTATATGGTTCGGCTTAGTTTAGATCGCCACGTGTGCAGCAGCTGTGGCGAAATAAAAAAAAAAGAAAACTCTTCACAATTCTCTATGCGGCTGTTCGGAAAACACGCTTTTTTTTTGGGGTCTTTCACAATTCGCGTTGTTGTGTGTCTGCAGACCAATATGTTGTATACTCGTCCGACTTGAGGCATTGGCCGGCATCTTATGTAGCGTGTCCCATATACATATTCAGCCAATAGCAACAGCTCAGCTATTGAGCAACCAATACCCATTAACGCGGTCGCGCAGGCCAAAGACGGGCTACAGTTAACGCGAATACTGCAGGTCTCTACGAAGACTCGAGCAGAACACGCCAACGCTCCGGAGGGCAACGACGCTGTTGGTCGCGTGACGTCACGGCGAGCGCCAGGCAGCCAACTGTGCGTGGGCGGAACTCCGCCTAGAGTTCACAAATCAGGCTATAATTCTTGCTGCGAGTGCATTTCCAAGTCTCCTTCCGCTTCCTCTCCCCTTCCCCTCGACAACCACCAATCTCCTTTCTCGGCCTTCGCTTCTTTCTTTTTTATTTTCTTTGCTGGCAAGTTGGCAAGATTTGTCCCAAGATAAACGCCGGAGCCATTTGCATGTCTGAAGACGACGGAACGAGCCACGTATATATGTATGAGTGAGCAACCCGACATTGTTCATGGAACGCAATTAAGCGGCTCAATTAAGTGTCACGAATACCAACTTTTTTCGATGGAAAGAAAAAATACGGGACGGTTAGTTTTTAAAAAAATCTTCGCAATGTTTTTTTTCCCCCTCCAAGTTTCGAATCACAGTTCTGCACGCACGACACGGTCGTGATAATTTGATTTGTTATTATCTGCGTCATTGGTGGTAAGTTTGGTGTCGCTGCTGGTGGTTTGCTCCGCATGGCAGCCAACTTGTTCAACGTGTAATGGGATGGGTGGCCGCCGCTCTCCAGTTCCCTCACTCGACAAGAACAGAGCATGTTTATGACGGGCAAGACACGCAGACTGGCGGTCGTGAGTTCCATCCAGGCCGGCTGCAACGGCTGTCGACTTTCCGATATGGTTTTACTTCCGCGTTGCAGGAAAATGCCACATGCCGGTGCAGTCTCTTCGTCCTTCCAGACCTGCTGTCTTTATAGTCTCAGGTGTTGCAAAAATTAAATTGTATTATGTTTTCTATTTTGAAAGTGACGCAGTAGTTGTTTCATTGCCTACCCGAAGAGCTGCATGCTTTGTGGTCTGTTATAGTGTCATAAACAAGTCATAATTTTAAATAGTAGCTCTGTTTACATATCATTTCTCCACAAAAAAAAAGTATTGGCTACCGATATTCACAGTGCACAGTAGCCTACCGGCCAATTATAACCTTCTATCGTAACATGTACGTAGTAATGAGAACGAAGTATAACTAATTTTTAATGTTGTTACGAAACGCGGCAATTGTTATGTTTCATATATTACGAAACGAAGTGAAATGAGCTTCTGGGGCATTCAATATTCACTTTGAATACCAGAAAACCACACAGCATAAAATAAACCGACAAACTTCCCACTTAAAAATACTACTGTCGCTGGCAGCGATGTGTTCAGCGGAACCTGCAGTGCTGCTTTCTTGTAGCACTGGCTCTGACAGCGTTCACTTACCGCAGCAACGTTTAGCCTGCTGACCTCGCCCAACGTTGGCAACATGCGTGGCAACATTCTGCGCACGCCTTACGTTCATTTTCTCATGTTCGTAGCCTACGTGATATTTTCACTGTCTTGCACGTGAATTTAGCTACACTGTCAACAATTTCCGTAAATATACGGAAATGTACGGAAAATACACGTAAATTCAATCCGTGATTACGAAAAACGGAGTTAACTCCGTAAATACAAAATATGGAAAGTCTCCTAATTGTCTATGGCTTCGGGTGCCGAGGACGAAGAATGCCGAGTCTACACGAAGCTTTATTCGCCACTGTAACCAGAAAATAATCGTTTCTGCGGCAGTTTGGTTATCCACGCTACTAAGACATATTCTTTCAAACATTTTAAAAAATCATCAAGCGTCTTTAACATCTAACAATACTTAAAATACACTAACGTTAGTAGAAACTAGGAAAAGTTGCTTGTGTTCCTGTTGTGAAAATACCGAAGTTATACCACAGATATCATGTGAGAGTTGTAGGTGAGTGGTTAGAGTCGTAGATCTGCAATTTGTTAACTTTAGTTATAATCTAACTCAAGTAAACCATTTTTAATGTTTTAAATATATGTTTATACACAGTAGAAAACCCACATAACGAAAAGTAATGACTTTTCATTATCTCTTTTTATTCTAAACTGTAAGTACTTGGAAATTAACGGAGAAGTTCCATGAATTCACGGAAAGTTTTATGAAATTTACGGAAAGGCCGTTTTTGAAAATCGGTGTGTCCGTAATTGTACGAAGTGTTTACGAACACCTCCGGATAAATTTTTACCGGCATTTTTCCGTAAAATTAAAGTTTCTTTTAACAGTGTACAGAGTGCGGTTATTTTACGTTACATGCAAGGAAACATGTATTTACCATGCAGTGCTCTTACACTTTAAATTACATTCGTCAGGTAAATTTCCCAGTTTTTTAACAATGTGATTTACGTTGGACGAGGGCTTGGGAGGCGGTAAGCACGCACCATACTTGACAGCGGTGTGACCATGCAAACATATTTACTATTGTAACCATTTAATTGCACATGTTTAGATATGGCTGCCCTAACACATGCACGTATAAAAGTTGAGCATGCACTGTAACCGCGCCCTTAATCCCTGTAACGCTGTCCCACATATGACGTCAAGTGAGGCGCATGTTTCCCAGGCCCTCGACTAAACATAACAATCGCCGCGGTTCGTAACAACATTGAACATATTATTAGTTACACTTCGTTCTCATTAGCGTGAATGCCTCATTTCAAATAACAATAATCGTTACTTAGTCGGCAGCATAATATTAACTTATTTCCAAAATTATCGTGCCACATTTCTAAATAGTATAAAACAAAGTCGCTTATCCGCGTCTGTCTGTGTATTCGCTTAGTACTTCTAAACTACTTGATGGATTTTGATGCGGTTTTCAACAACATTTAGAGAATTTCTTGAGAAAGGTTTTGGTGTATAATTAATTTATACTTAATGTAAGGATAGTAGAGAAATGTCGAACCGTTTGTAAACAAGTCGTAAAAAACCGCTTTTAGGGCACTTACATGGCTTGTGTTGGCTAAACCATAAGAGATACATTAAACTAATGTGCTACAGAATTGTAGCTCTCAAAAAGTATACAGAAAAGTCCGGTATAGCATAATCTTTTAAGGATGACCCACAGTAACCATTTTTGTCTTTCAAAGTATCGCTGTAAAAAACTAAATTGTTACTGGGCGAAGCCGGGCCGGTTCCCTAGCCGACTATAGTGTGTTGTCTGCTTGCACCAGAGACTTTCCCTCTAAAACGCCTGCCAGCTCTCTGCCGCTGAACGACACGAAGTGTTCCAAGAGCTGCGGTAGTTCTTTGCCTGGTGAATGCGCCCGTCGACTCATCCGTTGCCAACAGAACTGTCACAATTACGAGACGAAACAGTAGCGTGGATTTTTTACTTACATTTCGTTTTTTATCAGATAGTACTTTTTTTTATAAATTATGTTCGCTTGATTATACTATACTATTAAATTTCCTTTAAAGCCCTGCCATAGATAGTGAGCACGTTTGTCAAAACACGGAGTTATGTAAGCAGTTTGCTAACCTCGAATCCAGTCCACGTGGTTTTCATAGCAGTCGAGTGTTGGGGCACAGGGATTAGCTCCTGTGCAGCTCACATGCGCACTCAGTGTATATTCGCGTTCCCTCTACAATTACAACACGTCAAAGGAAGGTTTGGAAATCTGGCAGAATATTGATCCTGCCAGGTAAAAAAAAAACACTACAAAAAAAAATAACTCATGAAAATTNCTGGTTTTCATAACACTAATGACAAAACAGCAGTCGAGTGTTGGGGCACAGGGATTAGCTCCTGTGCAGCTCACATGCGCACTCAGTGTATATTCGCGTTCCCTCTACAATTACAACACGTCAAAGGAAGGTTTGGAAATCTGGCAGAATATTGATCCTGCCAGGTAAAAAAAAAACACTACAAAAAAAAATAACTCATGAAAATTTTAAAATACAATTAGAAAGTGGTTACAAATGGAATATTCATCACACAAAGGGATGTGGAACTTGAGAAGGAAGAACTTACGCACACAAGAACTACGCCTGAAGCCATGCTAGCGCAGTAGTTCCATAGAGGTCGGGTTCAATGATGCAGTAAGTTGTGTGCCGTCTTATTGCGTGAGGGGCTCTGGGCTCGAGTTCCGGGAGAGGTCTGGGTGCAAATTTGATGCAAGTGATGAGTGCAAATGATGAAGTGATAATTTTCTGTACCCTTACCTTATCTCGAGGAATGTTAAGTGTGTCAGTATAACTATCAACATAGTTAATAAGTAAGTCAAAAGTTGTTTAACAGATGGAGCCGGTGATGTTCCCGTCAACTAACAACCGAATTTCCATATTTTTTGTTCGTGTTTTCAAATCTCGTAGGGAGTGCAAATTTTTTTACTCATTTATGTATATTTGAGGGTTTCATTCTCTCTGCGGAATAACAAAAAGAAACGGAAAGAAGTATTGACTACAGCGCACTAATGATAGCTTCTAAGAAAATTCTACCAAAATGTTGTGTTACAGTGCACAGAAATAATACATGCAATATGTTAAATCAGATAGTTAAAATAAAGCGTTTCAGAAATGTGTGATAATTAAAGCCTTCAGAATATTATTATTTTCTGGATTTTATCGTTTGCTATATTATTTTTAATTAAATCGTGTTCTGCCTGAAAGTGCAAGTTAATAATTACAAGAAACTTATTTGTTAACAATTCTTTAGTCATTGTAAATCTACCACTTGAGGTCTATATGTAGGAATAGTGTCTCTTTTTTGTGAAAGTTTCATTCATTATGATTCCTATTTCTTACGAACTGCAGCTTCCTGTTTAAGAGGCTGTTAACTGATAGTTAAGAATCAAAAACTCACTTTTTATACTAAATTATGAAATCGAAATTGTGTTGCGAATAACACACTAGACTGNTAGTTAAGAATCAAAAACTCACTTTTTATACTAAATTATGAAATCGAAATTGTGTTGCGAATAACACACTAGACTGTGTCTCAAAGAAGCTGTAATTCATCCCCGTAAAAGTAAGTGGATTCTCTGCTGCGATGTAAAACTATGCAGAGTTTATAGGATTTTTAATTTCGTCCCTTATTATTGTCACGGAATTATCCTATACTCTGTATGTAATATTGCCTCATATATCCTGTAATTTCCCCAAACTGAATTCAGTTGTACATCGTATTTTATATTTACCGTACATTTGTACGGTAAGTTTCACTTACGTCTTAAGGTAATTGGCTTCCGTACACGTAAGGGTATTTTTTGCAGGGCATATATTTATCGAAAATGGTGACGTTTAGATGATGATAACACTTTTCTTTTTCGCTTAATTTAACATGCTGGACATCAAGCTGCCACTACGGTATCAAAAATACATCCAAGAGGCGGGCCGTTTGATTGAAAAACGCGGTAGCAACTGCCTTTTTTTNTGCCACTACGGTATCAAAAATACATCCAAGAGGCGGGCCGTTTGATTGAAAAACGCGGTAGCAACTGCCTTTTTTTTTCCGAAGGAATAAATTAAGCTTCGCAGGCTTGGCGGTGCTTGTATATCTTCTTTGAATTACTCGTCAAGCAGATACTCAAATGTTTCAAGTTTCAGCTCAAGCTTTACTTTNCTGCCATAGATAGTGAGCACGTTTGTCAAAACACGGAGTTATGTAAGCAGTTTGCTAACCTCGAATCCAGTCCACGTGGTTTTCATAGCAGTCGAGTGTTGGGGCACAGGGATTAGCTCCTGTGCAGCTCACATGCGCACTCAGTGTATATTCGCGTTCCCTNAGCAGTCGAGTGTTGGGGCACAGGGATTAGCTCCTGTGCAGCTCACATGCGCACTCAGTGTATATTCGCGTTCCCTCTACAATTACAACACGTCAAAGGAAGGTTTGGAAATCTGGCAGAATATTGATCCTGCCAGGTAAAAAAAAAACACTACAAAAAAAAATAACTCATGAAAATTTTAAAATACAATTAGAAAGTGGTTACAAATGGAATATTCATCACACAAAGGGATGTGGAACTTGAGAAGGAAGAACTTACGCACACAAGAACTACGCCTGAAGCCATGCTAGCGCAGTAGTTCCATAGAGGTCGGGTTCAATGATGCAGTAAGTTGTGTGCCGTCTTATTGCGTGAGGGGCTCTGGGCTCGAGTTCCGGGAGAGGTCTGGGTGCAAATTTGATGCAAGTGATGAGTGCAAATGATGAAGTGATAATTTTCTGTACCCTTACCNCGGGAGAGGTCTGGGTGCAAATTTGATGCAAGTGATGAGTGCAAATGATGAAGTGATAATTTTCTGTACCCTTACCTTATCTCGAGGAATGTTAAGTGCGCCAGTACAACTACCAACATAGTTAATAAGTAAGTCAAAAGTCGTTTAACAGATGGAGCCGGTGATGTTCCCGTCAACTAACAACCGAACTTCCATATTTTTTGTTCGTGTTTTCAAATCTCGTAGGGAGTGCAAATTTTTTTACTCATTTATGTATATTTGAGGGTTTCATTCTCTCTGCGGGATAACAAAAAGGAACGGAAAGAAGTATTGACTACAGCGCACTAATGATAGCTTCTAAGAAAATTCTACCAAAATGTTGTGTTACAGTGCACAGAAATAATACATGCAATATGTTAAATCAGATAGTTAAAATAAAGCGTTTCAGAAATGTGTGATAATTAAAGCCTTCAGAATATTATTATTTTCTGGATTTTATCGTTTGCTATATTATTTTTAATTAAATCGTGTTCTGCCTGAAAGTGCAAGTTAATAATTACAAGAAACTTATTTGTTAACAATTCTTTAGTCATTGTAAATCTACAACTTGAGGTCTATATGTAGGAATAGTGTCTCTTTTTTTGTGAAAGTTTCATTCATTATGATTCCTATTTCTTACGAACTAAGGCTTCCTGTTTAAGAGGCTGTTAACTGATAGTTAAGAATCAAAAACTCACTTTTTATACTAAATTATGAAATCGAAATTGTGTTGCGAATAACACACTAGACTGTGTCTCAAAGAAGCTGTAATTCATCCCCGTAAAAGTAAGTGGATTCTCTGCTGCGATGTAAAACTATGCAGAGTTTATAGGATTTTTAATTTCGTCCCTTATTATTGTCACGGAATTATCCTATACTCTGTATGTAATATTGCCTCATATATCCTGTAATTTCCCCAAACTGAATTCAGTTGTACATCGTATTTTATATTTACCGTACATTTGTACGGTAAGTTTCACTTACGTCTTAAGGTAATTGGCTTCCATACACGTAAGGGTATTTTTTGCAGGGCATATATTTATCGAAAATGGTGACGTTTAGATGATGATAACACTTTTCTTTTTCGCTTAATTTAACATGCTGGACATCAAGCTGCCACTACGGTATCAAAAATACATCCAAGAGGCGGGCCGTTTGATTGAAAAACGCGGTAGCAACTGCCTTTTTTTCCGAAGGAATAAATTAAGCTTCGCAGGCTTGGCAGTGCTTGTATATCTTCTTTGAATTACTCGTCAAGCAGATACTCAAATGTTTCAAGTTTCAGCTCAAGCTTTACTTTCAGTACTTCATCGTGACGAATTGGCAACAGAAGCAGTTAGTCGGTGTTTTAAGCGGTTGCCAATTTTCTGATCAATTACACATTGTCCACACAAACACACCACACACACACACACACACACACACACACAGTGTTGCATATCAAACATTTCCTGTAGCACATGCAACTAATACTTTAACTCCACCTTTGAAAAGGCACATTACCGCCCTGTGATACAACTCCAGGCCGTACGTAGTATGTTGTTTTCAACTTATTTTTTCTTCTTCGCGGGTTTACGGTTATGTGTTATTCAGCTACATAGTTGTACCCCAGGGATACGCACTCTCACGTGCTCATATATAGTACATACATGATGAGTATATATATATATAGGATGAGTATAAAAGAATACCCCAACTTTGAAGGTCTATAATATCAAAACCAAACAACCTACAAACTTGATTGGTCAACCAAGGCTGTAGGTTGTTTGGTTTTGATATTATAGACCTTCAAAGTTGGGGTATTCTTTTATACTCAATCTGTATATACACACGCACGTGAACCCACCACACAAACACACCCATAGTGTAGAAGTGTTTGTATGAATGCTAATTTCTGGGCAAAAC
The DNA here is from genome assembly GCA_002778355.1 of Clitarchus hookeri. Taxonomy (NCBI): domain Eukaryota; kingdom Metazoa; phylum Arthropoda; class Insecta; order Phasmatodea; family Phasmatidae; genus Clitarchus; species Clitarchus hookeri. The sequence goes on from NQII01001699.1 coordinate 436,912, forward strand.
CAAGCAAATTTGGCTTTTAAAATCAGACAATAGTCTTTTCTGCGGTAATTTATGACCGTAGTACTAAATTAACATAAAAGTAAGCAACTGATGCCCGGTCTTCATGCGTATCAAGTAGGGTGGAAACGCATGTGCCACCTTCATCACACATAAACTTAACATTCTTAGGACTCAAAACTAGAGCGTAAAGTACCCAAAAATATTAAATTAGGTTGGTTAATCAATCATAAATCTAATCTTAATTAACTTTTTTGGGTACTTAAAATTATTATTATTATTTATTTATTTATTTAGTTCTGGAAAAGTCTGTTATACATATAAGAAATATACATCTAAGAAATTATTCGCAAATTTTCACATCATTGAATAGACTTATTAAGAAAGCACGAACTGACTTTTTTTTCCCTTATACGTCCATGGAATCATAATGTCAGTGGAGACCATGTGATTAAACGAACAAATAGATAGCAATGAAATTAATCCTTATAATTCGAAGACAGTTCCCAGCTAATTCATTAGTTTTTTNTGGTTAATCAATCATAAATCTAATCTTAATTAACTTTTTTGGGTACTTAAAATTATTATTATTATTTATTTATTTTTTTAGTTCTGGAAAAGTCTGTTATACATATTTATCTTACACTCTAAGAAATTATTCGCAATTTTCACATCATTGAATAGACTTATTAAGAAAGCACGAACGGACTTTTTTTCCCTTATACGTCCATGGAATCATAATGTCAGTGGAGACCATGTGAATNAAGAAAGCACGAACGGACTTTTTTTCCCTTATACGTCCATGGAATCATAATGTCAGTGGAGACCATGTGAATAAACGAACAAATAGATAGCAATGAAATTAATCCTTATAATTCGAAGACAGTTCCCAGCTAATTCATTAGTTTTTTGTCAGTGAAGCCGTGCCACTTAACTGACTAATAATTTTTAAAAAATTGTGACAACCACGATTTAGTGATACCAGCAGCATAAACTTCACACAAAATATGGCTCCTGAAAGCCAATTTTTTTTCGCCTTTGAAATAGGGTTAACTGTGGAATGGGGGAGAGAGGAAAGGATGGAGTTGGAGTGTTCCGCAGTTATTCTCGTCTTCAGATTAATGAGGCGCGAATATTTATCGATGTCGCGCCGTTGTTCATTCCGAACTGGAAGCTCGTCCGTCTTCCGCGGCTAATATGGCCATTGTTACGCTCCTGTTGTGGAAACGAGCTAGGGGCAGGGGGGGACCACGTAAAAAAAAAGGAATAAGAGCAAGGCGAAGTGATTAGGGAGAAGGGGAGATGGGGGAGGTGGTATGACTGGCAAAAAGGGGTGGAGGGGGTATTTGTCAAAGCCATCTTCATCCTCTGGCTGAGAAGCGGAAACCGCTTTGTTCTGCTGCTACGGCCGCCCAACTCCCCGTGCCTCCTCCTCCACCCACCTCGCAAGGCGCCTCGCGACAAAAACATTGCCCAGAAACTTGCGCTGCAAAATGTAACGTGGATCGCGCGGTGCAGCCTCCGCAACGGAATGTAGCAACCATCCGCTTCATCACCCTCTTGCTTCTCTCATTGAATATACTAAATAATATGATAGATAGAAGGACGTCACCGTAAGCACACCTCCGTCATTTTAGAAATACAGTACTAGCCTGGCCTGAGACGAGGTATCTCTGCATTCGCTTCCGTTTGTTCGTGGTGCCATCGTGCAAAGTCGTCCTTGCTCTTGGCGACAAAACTACGATTTGGTTTGAGCCTCTTAACAAATACGGCGATGTTTAGGCCCCCATTGCGTATTAATTCTTCACATGTAAAAACAACTTAACTGTTTTCAAACATACTAATTTATAAATATTAGTATTATGTTACAAACGTTATGAATAAATTACAAACATAAAATGATTTTAAAAAAATGAAACTCATTAGTTATTATTTGCAGAAGATTATTCCAGATCCACTCACTTCGTGAACAATGTATATCACCTATTACACACGTCATTATGCAATAGTCTGGGTTAACACGTGCATGTGTGCATACACTTATGTCTATGAGGTTGGTAACTCAGTTTTGGCGGGCATGTGCAGCTATATGGTGCACTAGATTTCGGATATTGAACAGCGTGTTTTCTTGTTTTCTCCGATGTTCGATTAAGCCCGGACTAACCATTATGTAGATTTTATTTATGATCTCACTGAAAATTAAAATAACCAGCGTTGTAGATTATCTCGATTTGTCCAAGCAGATCGTTTACAACTTAATGTTACAAAGTTTCATGAAAACATAGAGTCGTAAACCTCATTTACTCAATGAAGAAGGGTGATATTACCAACCGCGTATTCAGAGGTGTAAGATTTCCGTTATGCAGATCACTATTCTTCGATTTGGTACTTCATCTCAGGAAACTTATGAAATTTTTTATTTAAAGCATTTCAAAACTGTGTTTTTTGGTAGAAGTGATACATAAGTTTTCGTCTTATATTTCCGTAAGGAATGACCAACCGTAGTTGTCAGTGTTGTTCACAAGCACCCTGTATATAAACAGCAGACTATAAAGCAATGTTAAAACCTATCGGAGAAGAAGCTCGATTTGTTCATTGCCACAGAGAGTAGAAAGTGTTTGTCTGGAAGGCGGACACACGTGTTCAGAAGCAGGCCTGGTGCGCCCTATCAAAGCAATTGTATTCATGACACATGGACGATGTATAATAAACATGCACATCTCTCTCTTTCTCTCCAAAGTGAATTTTTTTTTCTCTATATTCACAATAAACCCTTTTGAATGAATTTTCCAGTTTCCAATCAAGTTGGCGATCGTTAGCCCTATTGTCAGTAGGCATGCTCGGTCAATTTTAATTGTTGTAAGCACTTTGTGTCTAAATTTCAGGGCGTCATTTATGCTTAAATATTTTCTCAAATCTCTGAAAAAAAAAATCGACGCTTTGGGTACAATAGCGGCTGAACGCACCTAAAATTATTCCATTTAAAACTCCATCAATTTAAAAACGCTAGTAAAAAGAAAATTTTATATTCAGAATGTAACGAGATTTAGTGTAGATATTTACTAACAAAAATACAAAAAAAAACTCTTTATGTCTTCTTAAGTGCAAGTAATGGTATGATTGCAAATTTCATCACATAAGCCTAAATATAATTATTTAAAATATTCCTATTATTTTGTGTTATAACCTATTAACATAATAAACTTTCTTCTTCCACTAGACTGGAAATTAACTAAGTATGTATACATGTTTAATATTTGGTTGTAAAGCTGGATGTAACACAACATTGTATTACACAATTACATTAATTAAATGTGGCAACAGAATCTAAAACATCCTTTTGATAACAGCTTTATTTATTTCGCTCTTCTTAAGCGGGCTTGATATCCATACAAACAAAAAACAGTTAGAAACTTTTGGATTACAATAGTTCTCTCTGTACTTGAGATTTCGCCGCGTATAAACATTTATGTCAGAAAGTAAATTCAATCGTGATCAGATTCTTAAGAAGATTTTCGTCTAATAAACTGACACTTTAAAATGTTGCTCCATGTTTTGTGAAGGAATGTATGAGAAATTCAAAGTCACATCCCCAATAGTTGAAATAATAATATTTAATGAAACTAATTTATAATTTATTTTCTGTATCCAAGGAAATTTGCCAAAAATTTAATATTTTCGAGCACCATAAATACTATTATAAAACAGGGTAAGACAATGGTAGGACCTTCGTAAAGTTCCTTTAAACAGTGTAATTAGTATACCTACTTTTGCGAAAGCAGGTGCTTGTAATGACTCAATGGATTAGTTTATTACAGATTACCCTTCCTTGTGTTCAATTTGCAGTCGCAGTACAATAACAATTATTTACTAGTGCGTTCCTTTGGTGCACAACATATCAACATGTCTTCATCATTCAACAATGCAACTCACCCAGGCTCACGCCTAGCACATGTCTCTTTGGACGTTTAAAGTACAGAGATCTCTATTTGTTTTTTACTCGCGTATCGGTCAGAGACAAGTTCTGCGTAGGGTGTGTTGCCTAATTGTCAGGCCATTCGCCTTCTGTATTGAAATTTTCACATAGATTTCTCAAAAACTGTTCACCTGAAAGTGTTCCGGCAAGACTACATTTTCTCTTAATTTATAAGTGCTTATTATATATTTGTGCAAACAAATCGTTTACAGCTTAATGTTAAAAAGTTCCATGCAAACGTTGGGTGGCAACCTCCATTTACTTAACGAAGGGGAATTATATTACTATCCGCATTTTCAGAGGTGCAACATCGCCGTTATACAAATTACCTTTCACCGATTTGTTATTTAATTTCAAATACTTTCTGATGTTTTTAACTATAAATTCTTAAAAACTCGTTTTTTGGGGGTCAGTATATCTCCTTTAATAATTGCATACTTGAAAAGCCGTACATACGTTTTCGACTTACATTTTCGTAAGGAATAACCTGCTGTTGCAGTTTTTCAGTGTTAAAAAAACATACATATAGTTCATTTCATATAAGAAGGCCACTTTCTGACAGTCAGTGAGTGGCAACTTAATATATTGAAAACAAATAACCTGCCATTTACAAAATCCTGTATCAGCTGATGCACGAACGAACAAAAGTTAATATTACGTTGGCTATTCTGAGAGCAGTGCCGAAGCACATCACACAAGCAGAAGATACGCGGATAAGAAAGAGTTCGTAGATTAATTAATACATTTTATTTTACGTGGTCATAAAACAGCAGTTTTTAGTTTTAGAAACGAAACTTCGTGATAAAATAGTAATGTATAGGTGTTCAAAATGAGATGCACAATAAAACGATACGTATCCAAATGTGACGAAAAAATCCAAAGTTTCCAGACTCTCAAACCAGGTGCTGCCATCTTGTGAGTTAAAAGCGCACCATCATTTGCAATATGCCCTTCCATGCCATCTGTTATCCATATCCCGAACTACACCCAGAAACATATTATAGATTTGTTGTTTAAAATAACGTATTCACGCGCATATACAAATAATTTTATTTTCCCGCGAGCTCTGTATAATTTTTAAAGTAACATATATTTCGTGTACCGCGTTTACGAACGACCCTACACACGTCCACCAAGCTCCGTTTACGAATGCAGCGCCACCCAAGCAGTTCACCAATTGCCACACGGAGCAGCACCTCCTGGACGCGCTGACTCGCCACATCAAAGCCTATTCTTGACACGCCTGTTGATGGCGAATGGATACATAAACGAAAAGACACGGCGATTGTCAACTGTCAAAAATGTGGCCTTCTTATATGGTACATAGTATACACACAGGGGTAGGGGTGGAATTCAACCGTCAAACGGAAAATATATAGGGCACTTTCTAAGTAACTAGAATATTAAGGGAGACATAATATTGTAAGTCCTCGAAAACTAAATTTGGAACTGTATTTTTGCAAAATATCCGAAACGAAGTGGAAGAGAATTACAATTCTCGCAACATTGTTTAATGTTATCGGGATATTCAAGCTAAGAGCAAACTCCCATTGATACCACCCCTCAGAATAATAATAACAGTGGTGGCCACCATCTTTTTTGTAGGCAATTTTTTACCTTCAGGAATTATGAACATTTTATGCTGGTTTGTTGAGCAATATGACATAATTAATAAAAACGATGCTCTTGTTGCAACTGCCGAGGAATCGCCGTTGTCGTGTAAAACGCACACAGACTCAGGTTCGCAGGCGATACCAGTGCTTCCTGCAGGGAATCATACACACTCGCCAGAAACAAACACGCAGCTTCAGTGCTGTCAACTTATTAAAACGTATTAATGCATGGTATATGCTGTTTACAATTAATGTCAAAAAAATATACTTCCACCGTTATCTGTGCAGTGAACACAGCAACGTACTATATGTCCAAGTACGTAAAGGCTGTTCACGATAAAGTGAGCACTTTTGAAATCAACTTTGGAAAAAAGTCACTGCTCCTACATTCTAAGCCTAAATCAGTGATATTAATCAGTGAAATAACAGTCATTGGAAGTCAGCCGATAAGCTACTGCCGACTGGCGAATCAAGCAAATGAACTGGGGACAAGTGACTTATAGCAGTAGAATTCTCGACATTCAGTGAGAACTACACATAAATCAGTGAAATTTAGTCTCCACATCAATTAGTTATCAGCCACTGATTATTAGTAGCTCTATTTTCACCGATTATGCTCATTTATTACTGTTTCGCGTTTAGAGTGTACGTGCAAATATTTTAACTGGTGCACAGAGTGACGTCCGCCCTTTGAAGTTGGTAACGATGAAGGGAAAGTTCTACAGTTTCTTGATAACGAAGTTGACACTGTCCTTCGAATTTTTTAAGTTCAACATCATCATACCAAATGTTCTCTTCATTGCACTCCCAGTAATGAACGCTGTTGCTGGTGTTGAGGTTGTTTTACAACAAAATGAGAACCGCTGAACCGATTTAGTTGAAACAAACTTTATTGTCATTCATGCATTATACACAAGCTCTATATGAACAAGGACATGAAGATTTCCAATTGTACCAATTAGCTTCCTATAAATCCATATTTCATTACCAAGCTCGAACTTCATCTTCTTACGGGAAAACAGAACAGGCTATGTATGAATACTAATTACAGCAGTCTGATATGCATGGAACACTCAACAGTTCAGCCAAACTCGTAAACATCGAATTACCAGCATTATGACGCTTACGGAAAAAACAGAACACCAAAAGTTCACTTCCCGCTTTACCTTATAACCTACTTATCTCATTTACATCGTGATTCAAATACAATTATTTCAACAGTTTCTTGAGTTGCTTCAGTTCAACAAGTTGAACGTCGAATAAAAATTGTAAAGTAAGCATTTGTTATAACTTAAATTATTTCTTTCGCTTCCTGTTTTTTAATGCATTGAAGTGTAAAAATGAGCAGATTTGTAAAATATTTATTTTTGTAATGGTTTTCACAGTTTCACGTGACCAACGCATTAATAAAGAGATGAGGCTCATGGCAATGTTGATTTTACGCAAGGCGGAAAAATGCACAAGGTGCACACAATTATATCATAAACAGTGGTTTCGAAAGTGCTCAGTTTTCCGTGAACATCCTGTAGTATTGCCTACGTGCTAGGCAATGTATCGCTGGAGTAGAAGTCACGGAGTAATTAATATTACAACGGTGAAACAGCAGTTTATTTCGCGAACTCCACCTGCACACGCCAGCAAAATGGCATCACTGAACAACAACATATCGGAAAGCCTNAGCAGTTTATTTCGCGAACTCCACCTGCACACGCCAGCAAAATGGCATCACTGAACAACAACATATCGGAAAGCCTTCACAAATCAGCTCCTGGTAACTTACTTGCCAGCAGGTTGATCAGCCAATAGGGAAGGTTTCGCGGTTTCGCAGCAAACAATGGCAAATCGGAGAGAATCCCCGTTCTCAAATGTTCCCACAGGCAATCAGCGAATGGGTGCGCCAACATCAAAAGAACCGCCATGCCATTTTGTCTCTGTGGTGTAGTTTCGTGTACGTTTTATACGGAAACGGTGACTCCTGGGAAGTTGTAATAACAGCATCGTTTTTGTTAATTAGGTCGCACCTTTCAATAAACCAGCATCAAATGCTCGTTATTGCTGCTGGTAAAAACACTTACCTGAAAAAAGAGGGTGGTCACCCTTGTTATTTTCATTACCAGGTGAGGTATACATGAGAGTATGATGTTAAGTTGATGATCCTGACAACATAAAACNCCCTTGTTATTTTCATTACCAGGTGAGGTATACATGAGAGTATGATGTTAAGTTGATGATCCTGACAACATAAAAAACAATAATAGCAGAGTTGAAGTTTAATTTAATTTCGATTCCGGTATTTTACCAAAATACATTTTCTAATTTCTATTGTCAAGCGCTTACATTTCCTTTAACATTTATTTTAATTATAAAGTGCCAAATATATTTCCCACTTGATTTTGCATACGTAATCCACTCACGAAGTAGGTTTAATTGCGTCCCACACTTTGTGTGTGTGTGTGTGTGTATGTACGTGAGTGTTACGGGCATTCGATATATCTGTTTTTTAATATTGGCTACTCATTTCTTTGTAAATTAAAACTTGTATTTTGTTAGGCAGACCTTTCTTTGTGTTCACTAACAGGATAAAGAACGATGGATAGCTTCTGGAATGGAAGAGAAATGAAGTATTTCTACNTTGTATTTTGTTAGGCAGACCTTTCTTTGTGTTCACTAACAGGATAAAGAACGATGGATAGCTTCTGGAATGGAAGAGAAATGAAGTATTTCTGCGGACAAGTATCGAAGCCAGCTGAAGTAATTCCTTCATCGGAATATGTTTTCCTTCCAGAGGCTTGCGTGTGTTGTGGAGGCTGGCTCGGGCGGGCTCGCCAAGTGCGGTGTAGCTGGGTGGGCAAGCCATTCTCTCACCGGCGCGGAGGTGCGAGGAGGCCCCGGCAACATGGCGACGTGCGCAGGGCCCGGCCCGCCGTGCGCTCCCGCAGGTCACCGGGGCGGCCAGCACGCCCGGAGGGGCGACTCCTCCATCACCATCTATAGTGTTATGACCCCGGCCTGCGTCGCTNAAGCCATTCTCTCACCGGCGCGGAGGTGCGAGGAGGCCCCGGCAACATGGCGACGTGCGCTCCCGCAGGTCACCGGGGCGGCCAGCACGCCCGGAGGGGCGCCTCCTCCATCACCATCTATAGTGTTGTGACCCCGGCCTACGTCGCTTCCCCCACTCGCTCTATACTTCTGCATTACACTCTGGTTCACAACTACTGTCCACTCACCAGCACTTCGCACTTTTCTCAAGTCATGCCAATCTTCTACTTACAGGATATTTCTCCACCTCAAGCTAAGTAAGGCTAACAGAGTCTAGAAAATTGCACCAATGGAAAAACGCACCGCATTTGTGCGCATTCAGTTTAATAATATTTTGCAGGAGAACTATATCTTACTAGGGGTTACCATCACACTTTTTTCTCTCTGTTTTTAATCAATCTATTATAACTGATAAATAAAACTTATGTAAAAGTTTAGTTTAACCAAACATAAGATACTGTTACAATTTCTCAAATGTCAGTGAGCTAAACCAGGTTCGTTAAAGTATGGTGTCTTACATACATAAAATATTTAGTTAGAATTTTTTAATTTATTTAAAATAGTTACAAAGAAAATTCTCTCGTCTCAATAGCTCTCAATAAATTGATGTATCTTGTTATTTACAATTAAAAAATTCACTCAGTACAGTTTACATTTACCTCAAAGAAATTAATCTAATTAAATAACTAAACTCAGTCAAAACAGACAGTTAATTTATAAATTATATGTCAATACTTGACAGTTCCAATATTTACAATAAAGTCCGTATCACGTGTTCATACAGTCCCACCTCATTTTAGTCCAGATTCCATCAGTCTACAATGTTCTAGAGTCACTGGTCAGGTTTCACGCGCTCTCGCCCGTTCACGCCACAAACAAACACCTCGTCCGCCGTCATCTCGCAATCTCCCGTCGTCGTCCGTCCTTTTCACCGATGTGCCTCGCCGCACTCGACTTCGCCCCGATCACCGCACTTAGCAAAATACTTCTACCAACACACTGCCGACCCTGGGGCTGCTGCAATATTTATCGGGTTGTAGGCCATCGCCCGGAAATTTCTCTAAATGCCGCGTTGCACCGAGGGAGCTGGTTCCCAGAATATTCTTGCGCACCCTCCAAAGTGATCGGCTTCTTCAGCATGGGGTGGAGGGTCTGTGACGCCAAATCGGGTCAGCTGTAAATCATTCCTGGCCGCCCGGCGACGGGATCGCGAGCGGGTCTGCCTGGGGGAGTGGAGTCGAGGTGGGTCATCCCCCACAGAGCCGAGTACGCGCATAGTGCTGGCGCCCCGGGTGGTAATTGGCGCGTAACCATAATTTAATGTAAACATAAGCATAGAACGCTTGTGATACAGAATCAACCAAACACGTCATACATTGTGGGAAAAGCGCGAAGAAACCGTGAATGTCTATACACAACATTCCTTATAGCAGAGCTTGGCACAGGGAAAATTTCCGTAGCAAGGTGAGCTGCTCTTCCAAAGGAGTCGCTTCTAAGTTGGTGGCAAATGGATAGATTACATTTAATATTTCGTTTTTACTCAAATAAGTACGCTATACACTTGCCCGTGCCAAAGTATTAACTGTTAACTTTACTTTATAACTATAATTGCAGCCTCAGAGTAAACATTACGAATACAATTTTGTTTCGCATTGAACTTTCGTAAACACGACAATTGTTGGTGAAAAAAAGTTAAGAATTTTTGGAACGAAATAAATAAAGCTGTTATAAAACGGAGATTTTTTATTTTTTTTTTTCACACTTGATTAATGCTCTTGTGTAATATAATGTGCTTTATCCAGATTTACGACCGAATTTTAAACTGTGAACATATGTCATTAATTTGCCTCTGGTAGAAGAAGAGAACGTATTATTTAGATAGGTTCTAACACAATAAATATAGGAATAATTTGAATAATTATATTTATGTAATGAAATTTTCATATATACAAATTGTTTGGATGCGAAATGAATAAAATTCCTCGCACATGCAACATCAGTGCTACCTTGTAGTTGCCAACCTACCCACACTGAGTTTCCCAACCTGAATAGAGTAAACCTTATTGTTACTACCCCACTAGTAAAGTTCCTGTACCTCAGTGGTTACATGTTTCCTGTAGAGAGGATTATGACGGAGTTTATAACACTTCCTTCTCTCTCGTCTTAGTTATAGTGATAGGGGATGTTCGCGGTAAACTGGGTACTTCTGAAACCCCTGCTTAAGAACTGATTGTATGCACATTGCGTTTTTTTTCTACCATATGTCAAATTAAAATTGCTAAAGGCCTGATCACTTTATTTGTACGTCGGTCAAATGAAACTCTGAATTTTTTATAAAACTAAATATTTTACATATCTCCTAACTCTTGCACATACGTGCATTTGAGCAATTCAACTTTAAGACATGGAACTACTTTCCCTCCGTCGTTACCAATTTGACTAGACGCATGCCAGTCACTGTGCTAGTTAGAACGTGTGCGTGTGGGGGACAGCAACAATTTTCAAATGTTGATTTCAAAAGTGCTAATTCAACAATGAACAGCATGTAGCCGTAGGAAGACTCAGAGAGAGGGCCCTGACCTTAGTAACGGCCGTGGCTACCCGATCCCCTTCTGCCTCGATGACCACCGCCTTCCGAGTACTGCTATTCCTTGTAGGCTCAGCCTTGAGGCCGGAATATAATATCTTCGACAAGCACGGTCACACGACAATCAAAACCAAGCAGCCAGTCAAATACAAGACGCTTTTGACGTCTGCGCGACGAAAACTGTCGTACGACCAGCAGTTTTGAATCAGAAACTATTTCAATTTTCGCTGTGTCATGCAGCACGACAAATAGGATGTGCAGCGATGAAAAACTTCATAGCTCGGGGGGCCGCGGTGGCTGAGTGGTTAGACTGTTCGCCTCCCACCAAGGCGAACCGGGTTCAAATACCCGGCTGGGTCACTCCCAGATTTTCGCAAGTGGGAATCGTGCCGGACGATGCATCTGGTCGGCGGGTTTTCACGGGGATCTCCCGTTTCCACCACCCTTGCATTCCTGCTCTGCTCCACCCTCACCTCATTTCACGCTCATCGGCTCTGAAGACCTCGTTGTTAAGAGCCTCTCAACTCAACTAAACTTAACAGTTCAACTAACTCTCCCTGCAGCGGGAAATTCGCATCTTACGTGAGAAAAACTAATTTCCCATGTATTGGATTAAACTTGTAAAATGAAAATTTATATCTCGTCGTGCTTTAACGTAATATCTTCACTCTTTGTCAGTATCACGTGCTCCAAATTCTCCTTCTGTCCACCGCCTTTGAAACTACTTTTCTGTACAGACAGTGTGTATTTTCATCTAATAGGCTCTAAATCTTAATCAGTGAGAATCTATTTGTTTAAATCAATTAACAGCACCCGACTTATACAGCAGCCACTTCAGTCAAGTTAACTGGCGAATTAGTGAAAAAAAATGCCAGTTTTGCTTCGCTTATTGATTCAGTGATATTTTCCACTGATTCATCAACCATTTCATTAATTGTTTTTCAGTGATGTTTTTTGACCGATGTATCAGTTAAACAACGCATGTATTCCAGCGACTCTCAGTCCCTCACGTGAGTGAAATACTACCCTTACAACACATTTTTCATATTGAAATTTACGGAGGAGTGGGATGTATAAATGAACCACACAGAAGTATCACCAATAGAGAAATTAAATTCCAATTGTAAAGTTTAATATGAAACAGCGCGTCAAACGCGTCCATTACGAACCGCCACTGATAAATAGTGTTGTCAGTCACTTCAACACGAAAAAAAATGCTGAATGACGTGTGTTTAAGCCGACTCCCCGTTTCGAACTGCCGCCGCTTCGCTGGCACTAGCACCTCCACTCACACTTACAGGCAGCTGCCCTGCCGCGACAACTGAATTTGTTCTTCATTGTTTATTGTAATGACGACCTGAGATTGAAGCAGTATCCAACTGAAATGTGAAACCACTACTATATGATGCTGTGTTCTTTCTTTTTTATTTTAAATTTTTTTGTTCACGAGTAAGGAAAAATTCCCCATATTTGTGCAGTTAACAGAAAATCCCTAAATCCCCTTTTGAGTGCAAAATCCCTGCGCCGAGGAACTAATCCCTACAACTGACAACACTGTTAAGAACCAGCTCCTCGTTGCTGTGTAGGGCGACAGGGGCAGATGGCACACCAGTTGGACTCAGGGCGAGGTTACTTCTAGCACAGGTTGGGAAGATCAATGCTTAAAGTTTAGCAAAGGGAAAACTTTCGCCACTAGGTAAGAGCTAGTGTCGGTAAGGTACCAAATTGTCTCTACTTTTTCACGTCAAAACAGGACAATAGCAATTATAAATAAAATATAAAATATCTTCGTAACTAAGTAAAAATATTTCATTTGTATTATTCATGTAGCTTAAAATTTTAATTAAAAGTTACCTTTTGGAACACTGCGCACCTAGCGACGGAAATTATCCCTATGCCAAACTCATCCATAATAAATCTCGCTTTGTTGTTAACCTGAGTAGAATGAACCTTATTCAGGCTCAAGAGGTTTCGTATTGCGCATGCGCACAGAGGAGGGCGAGCAGAGAACGCGTAATGCGCGCCGTGACTCTTTCATTCCTTAATTCTTACTGTTCACCAGTTGTTCGTGTTTTTTGTCTCCCATTGTATGATTATGGTAACTGAGCTTACTTTTCTTACAAATGTATCTTTAACAAAAGCATTTTTTCAGTAACACGCTATATTGTAGAAAGCTACGTGTAAGTGATGTACGGTATTCCAGAACAGCCGCCGTATTCACCGGTGTCAATTTAAGAGAGTGCGCCATTTAATCTACCTATTTAAGAGAGATCTCTCTACATGTGGTACGTATGAGGTGGCTCCACTGTTTATGTACGTACGACGGCACACTAACTCAACTGGAAGCCGCAATTGTGCTGGTAAAATTATATCGATGAATGAAGTCGTGATTAAGAANCTCAACTGGAAGCCGCAATTGTGCTGGTAAAATTATATCGATGAATGAAGTCGTGATTAAGAATATAGCTAAGACCGTGCGATTAATCTACAGATCGAATTTCTGTCCAAACTGCCTCTAAAACTCATGGAAAAAGTGTCCTATAAATTTCATTGATTCCAGGTACATAGAAGATACATTGACGAAAAATGCCGCAAGTGCTGCAAGGGAAGAAAAATATACGCAGAGAGAAACATAAAGACTTAAAAGAAGGCGAGTGTGTTGAATGTTCCGGGCTCTACTCCAACACAATATTTGTACCAGAATGAATTAAGTTTAGCAAATCTTTAGGATTGCTCCACGAAAGATAGTTATAAAGAAAAATGTGTGATTTGTTGCAGACTAAAATAACATGCAACGTGAAAATGTATCCGCTTAATATGCTATGCACTCGTAGTTATTGATTTTGTTAAAGGTTATGAGGTGATACGGAATGTGAATTCAAAACAAATTCATTGAAAAAAAATATATATATATTTGAGTTTAGACGAAAGGTCTTACTTACATTTTGCTGGAAACAAAACTTTGTTGTCTTTATCTACTGACCATAGGACTGCATTTTGCTTCATAAAGACAATTGATATAAAAATAACATTTGTAACTTGTCTTCTTCCCCTTGTGATAATTATTAGAATTAAATTTCATAGTACTATCTCTCCTGTCCTAATAGGAGAGATGGCATACAGTAGGTACTTGGAAGTTGCCTCTATATGAACGTAAATATGTTGTTATTCTCTAGTGAGAGAGAGAGAGAGAGAGAGAGAGTGAATGAGTGCATGTGTGTGTGTGTGTGTGTGTGTGGTAGTTCTAGGTATCCTTATTACCTAATATTTTAAAGATGTCACTTTATTGCTACTTGTTTGTAATGGATTTTCTTTGAATTGTGTGTCATTTTCCCTTGCTTTACCTTATCTAGACACACAACGTAAGGCGGGTCACTTGTAAGATAAAGGCTTCAATATTTTTTTATAAAATTAATTGCATGGAAGGTAC
>NQII01001700.1:0-43758 GCA_002778355.1 Clitarchus hookeri
CATAGCATCGCGGCTATCGTGAGGAGGGATTAACGTGCACAGCAAATTGCGTACGGTGAATTTGTGCCGCAGCTGTTTTTCTCAATATGAACATTGTTTACGAAGATAAGATAATTAACTGCTGCTGTTCAGAAGTAATGGAATAAAAAGAAAATTCTTCAGTGGCGTGGTAGTCCGAATCTAGTTTGTTGCATGTCTATACGGATAAAAAATTTATAGGTTATATCTCGGAGACATCCAGTTTTCAACACCTTAAACCTGTATCACTTTGCATTAGATGAACAATGAGTTCATATCATGATTTTGGTGCCACAGCCCAATATTTTCAATGTTATAGTTACAGAAGCATTCAGAATATCAATTTCTGAAATCCCCTCAACTACATTTAGTTTTCAGGTAGGTACGCTCNGATTTTGGTGCCACAGCCCAATATTTTCAATGTTATAGTTACAGAAGCATTCAGAATATCAATTTCTGAAATCCCCTCAACTACATTTAGTTTTCAGGTAGGTACGCTCTCTCTTAGCGACTTCCACCATGCTAATCGCATCTTCAAATTATAAAGAATTGCCTGAGATTGGTGTTATATGACCACTACACGCAGCAAGCACGACGCTAATACATAAGACCACCTGTTCTTCGCGGAACGATTTACACGCAGGCTGGTCTTCAAAATCCTACTCGCACTCTTGCAACTTTCCGTTTGTTATTGGCCCCGTATGTCTGTGAGAAGACATTTTCTACCTGACTGGGCCAATCAGAATTACGCTACTTTGACAGTGAGTGTCCGTGATTCGCGTGATACACGTGACAGTCAAAATCGTCCAATTACGAAAGTGCATCTAAATAAAACTGTTTTCCAGTTCAACTAGTCGTGGAATCTATCCGCGAAAAGTACGCGCCCCTAGTTATTAATAATTTTAATGCTAATAGTTGACAATATCTGTGGTAAAATTATAGCGGACGTTACAAACCCAATACATCCCCCTGTATGATACATATCCTCTTGGGTCACTTTTTATTTTGTACCCTACCAAAATAAAAAAATATAAAGATACTCTAATAACACGTTCTGTTATGCTAGAGAAACAGTAGTGTCCATATGGATAATACAATGAAATATGAAGATGACCTCCTTTCACACTAACCCACACCGAGATATATATATTTTACCCAACAGAATATTATTTTGAATTTTATAGAAGGAGTTTTAATAATAATAATTTGTTTAGCACAAAGTTTACCAGTTTTAACAGGATATTTAAGCCAATTTATTGATTGGTTGATTGATATAATCTTAATTTTGACAGCACTTTGTAATGACAACTATACCCCACGTATCTGTAATATATGGAGACAGGTATTTTTCGCGAAAAGATTTCAAGACCAGTTGAAACTCCGAAACACTTTTGTTCATACGCACTTTCGTGGTTTGATGATTTTAAATGTCACGTGCCTCGAGTGTCTGTCCGATCATGGACGTTCAGTATCGGAGAACTTTAGTACGATTGGCTCAGTCAAATAATAACAACGTCCTCCCACGTAGACACGCGGCCAATAACCAAAGGAAGTTGTGGTTGTGGACGTAGGATATTGAACTCTAGCATGACCATAAATATTTTCGCGGAAAACACCTGTCCCTAGTTATACGTCAGGGAGTTATAGTGTCGGAATGGATCACCCTGCGAACGTTACATCGCCGTTTCCGCCCTGCTACCTAGCGTGTCTGTCTGATTTTGAATACGTATCCACGTAAAAATAATCCTGGCGTGGAGCAGCCTGTTCGTGACATCGCATCGTGTGATGGAGGTGGCATGTGCGCGCGAGCCGGAACGTCAACTTCAGCTGCAAATAACTACAGTTAGGGGTAATGAAATTTCGTGAAAATNGAGCCGGAACGTCAACTTCAGCTGCAAATAACTACAGTTAGGGGTAATGAAATTTCGTGAAAATATTTCAAGACTGGTTGCATTTAAAAACACTGCTGGGCCGTTTACGTGTCTTGATTGTCTGAATTACTTTTAGACACGTGTTAGCTCTCTGCACACGACTTACGTAGGAGCTGTGCCGATGTTGACGAATTCTGAGTGGCCCGGTCAAATATGAAAATGCCTTAGCAACCAATGTCAGTAGACAAACTGCTGTCGGTCGCTTATAGTAGACAGTGTACTCATATTTTTCCACGAAAAATCACGAACTCTAACTATATATAGTAAACTGCCGCACAGGTGGCGGAGTTTACGTTTAGGGAACAAGTGCACGTGCACTTACAGTGCCGGCAAGGTTGGTTGAAAGGCGACGAATGAGAGATATATGTTTCTTATTACTTGTGCGTAATAAAAGTAATATTTTTCCAGTTAGGGCGAATGATATACTTGGGATTGTTGTTCCAATTTATACATATACTAGTTGTGTGTGCTCTTGCCTGTTGCTCGAGTTCTTCCATGTTACTCTGCCCTCAGAAGCCACCATCCGCCAACTAAGATGGCGAGCGCTCAAGTTGAACTAAACACAAGAGGGATGTGGTGGACTTTCTCTACTGCCGAACCTAATCACGAAAAAAATAACCAAACGTAAAAATATTGCTCATAAAAATGTTTCAACTAAAGAAAAAATTGAATAAGCATGAATAAATATGCAATATTCGGGGGGAAATTGGAAAAAGATCCTCCCCAAAAATAATTAGGCAATACAAGTATGCACAAATAGAAGTGCAATATTTACACAAGAAATTGAGACAAATTTTTAACAAATGAAAAAGACGAAAACCCTCAACAACCAACCAAAAAATATTTCTGGAAAAGAATGATCCGTCTTTAATGGCCTTGCCGTAAACAAGACGTTAAGCTTAATGACCTACTTACCTTGACAAGAATAACACAGTCGTCAATAATCAAATATTTGAAATATACAAGAACCAACGGTATTAAGAATAAACAGAAATAATAGAAATACAAAATACAAATAAACATAAACGTGTAACGTAATAATTTTAGGACAACAATTTTCCTTATACTTCTGTAGTCAGTCATGGGCGTATATATTTACATAATATATACGAGTGCGGTTATATAAAAGCATTATTATTTTCATGGTTACATATTTTTTACAGTGCCTGTTATCTCTTGCACAACAATACGAGTATTTCAGTTTTTTTTAAAGGCATTTGTTTCATAAAAGCAGGGGAGGCAATTTACTGAGAATAATTTTGGCGCAGTGTTGCTTTATACAAGTAGCATGAAAGATTCAGTTTTCTTGTTCATCACAATTTGTACAATATATAGGTTTTGTAAAATCAACTTTACACCTGTTTGTCACTGTTCAAACAAACATTTTGTTGAACCAAGTAAGTGTTCAGCGTGGTCGAAATACAGCAAGTTTGAAATAACATGTTTATATTAGCCTGTAGATATTTCGCATCTGCCTTATCGTACATGCAGCGCTGAACTTTTGAGTGTTAACAAAAATTTACTGATACATTTTTTTCGTTGCTTGATTACAGATTTTATATTGAAGTAATAATGTTAACAGTTAAATTATTTGCTATGTTAAATGTCTGTAGCAAAGAATAGTGCCGTACTACAACTAATAATATTTTGTTCTTGTTTCAGGGATCCAGTNTATGTTAAATGTCTGTAGCAAAGAATAGTGCCGTACTACAACTAATAATATTTTGTTCTTGTTTCAGGGATCCAGTAGTAATTTATTTTCGTGTCCAAATGGTGAGTACAATTGTAAAATATGATTTTATTTTTATAATATAAGAATTGTGGTAGAATGTTAAAGTATGAATGGCATTTGTTACGTAAAATACGGGTTTTAAAATACCACACCCTTATTTAGAACCAGCTAATTCGTATTTTTGCTCTTTTGTTTCTGTGACAGCGTACATGAATATGCAAGTATAGTGAACAAGTATAGCTTAGTTTCAATTGTTTCATTGTAATTTTGCTCATTGGACCCGCCCTGTAGGATTTATAACCAGTAAGTAGGGCCAGTGATTTTTTGCGTAAAAATCGGAGCACTTAGTATACTTCAATACTATGTATACATTTCAGCTGTCATCGTGCCTCCATTGGCTGCTGATGTAGTTTCCGCATTTGACCAATCCACTCAGGATTCGGTAACTCCGACACTGAACCTTCTTGATTCGTGCGCAACAGTTAACGCGGCCCACAACATGTTTCAGCCAACNATTCGGTAACTCCGACACTGAACCTTCTTGATTCGTGCGCAACAGTTAACGCGGCCCACAACATGTTTCAGCCAACCAAAAAAGCCGGGCGACCCTACAGTGCTTTGAACTGCATTTTGTCTCGAAATGTTTTCGCGAAATATCACTGCCCCTACCAGTAAGTAGTAAATGTCAAGATTTCTGGTAGCTTCATGCCATGTAGACGGCTAGAACAGGAGAATGAGCTCTTGTTGAGGCGGCAGCCAATGAATGTGACCTCTGCTCGAGTGTCTGACAGAATTGATGTGTCAAGCAAGGGTTTTTGTTATTATGCGAAATTGTATAGGTTATTCGTTCATCAGCATAAAAAACGCGTATTTTTCACATATTAATTTCAAGCATATCAGAAATATTATAACATGCAAGCCGTAGGTTATGTCCTGACTGCATGTTTGCGTTGTGGTTGAATTGAGCTGATGATTTGCAATACTGCCAAATCTGAGTAATCGTAAACTGGCTTTTAATTATACAAGCAGGAGCGTTGACTGCTGTTGCGTTAAAATATAAGTTCTTGCACTTAATTGTTAATACACCTTATACCTAAAATACTTAAGTTGTTCTTAAAAAAAGCACTAGGAAATGTAGAGAATTAGTCCAAATGAACGAAAGAGACGCGTTGGGGCTAAGGGGTACGTATAGTTGACTTGCATGGGCGTATCGACTATTCACAGTAAAGTGAGCACTTTTGAAAGCCCTCTCATTTCGAATAATAAATAGTCAATAAATATATTTTATTTTAGTCTTAGACGTTAACTTCCGAGTGCGGTGGAATCTACACACGGTGTTTATTACTTACATGCCAATATTCATTTTAAAAAGTGGTTAAAGGATACAAAACGGCTGAAAGGAAATATAAGAAGTGCCTCAAAAGTGCTCATTTTACCGTGAACAGCTTACAGAAACCGCGCAGGTGGTTGTGGTGCCCCGGACCCTCATGCAATGGAGCTATAGTTCGCGACAAGATTTACGCAGATGCTAGACTTCAACTTCGAAGTGCACACTTGCAAACGTCCTTTGGCTATTGGCCACGTGCCTGTGTGAGAAGAAGTTTTGTATTCTACTGGGCCAATCAGACATAAGTTAGCCCGGCACTGAACGTCTGTGAACGGCTAGCAGACACGTAAGACGAGTGAGAGGTGACAATCTCCAACCACAAACTTGATTATGAAGGAATGTGTTTTGCAGTACAAATAGTCGTGGGATATTTACGCGAAAAACAGGTGGCTCTAGCTATAGTGTATTCGCCGGTTTTTTCCACACTTTTTGAGTCAAGTCTTTGAAAAATCACCCACGTAGGACGTGTTTGGCTGTTTCATAAATATATCGTGTTTCGTGTTTCACATGCGTTTTATACTTGTGTTAACATAACATAGCCGTATTTTGGTNACGCGAAAAACAGGTGGCTCTAGCTATAGTGTATTCGCCGGTTTTTTTCACACTTTTTGAGTCAATTCTTTGAAAAATCACCCACGTAGGACGTGTTTGGTTGTTTCATAAATATATCGTGTTTCGTGTTTCACATGCGTTTTATACTTGTGTTAACATAACATAGTCGTATTTTGGTAAAATTGAACTTTTATGTGTGTTATCAATAAATTATAAAACATGAATATGAACAGTGAGAAAACAAGTGTGTTGGTAACGCCTAGTAAGAAACAGTTATGCAAAATATCATTACATTGTGTGCGCACGAATGCGAACAATTGGAAGGTGCTATAATCCCTTTGGTGTTAGTTAACCTTTGTATACATGAGTGGGAAGTATATCCTGCAAGTATAACATTATCANGTAAAATTGAACTTTTATGTGTGTTATCAATAAATTATAAAACATGAATACGAACAGTGAGAAAACAAGTGTGTTGGTAACGCCTAGTAAGAAACAGTTATGCAAAATATCATTACATTGTGTGCGCACGAATGCGAACAATTGGAAGGTGCTATAATCCCTTTGGTGTTAGTTAACCTTTGTATACATGAGTGGGAGGTATATCCTGCAAGTATAACATTATCAGGGATTCAGAAAAGTGGAAGTAACTGTGAATGGACTTTATAAGGACGCCCACTGCAATTACAGTCACCTCCATGGATCCCCGAATCATACTTATACTGGAATTCCTCGTTTTACTTCACAAGAATAAGTGGTAGCCACATAACGCAATGATTTTCTTTTTTTCAAATCAACAGTAATATCCCTTAAATAAGATTTGCAATGATAAAGTAATATTAGTTATACTGTTCACTTTAAAAAATAATTATTGAGTTTAAGTTATAAACCCATATGTGTGTGTGTGTATGTGTGTTTATTTAGGCTACATGTGAATTCTGGCAACGATTTCGAAACAAATTTATAAAATGAATGTAAGTAAATCNTGTGTGTTTATTTAGGCTACATGTGAATTCTGGCAACGATTTCGAAACAAATTTATAAAATGAATGTAAGTAAATCGTAATAGAGCCCTTCTGAAATTATCATTTATGATCGATCAGTGGCAATAAATTTTTAGTTATAAATAATAGTATCAGCTATCTAACAATAATAACCCTTGGAAATAAATAAAATATATATGCTGTATCCTAACAACATTTTTAAAATTAAATTTGAAATGTAACCTTTGAGATTAAGGTCTCCTTTGCTGTCCAATGGTTTTGAGCATGGAAGCGTAGAAGCTTCTTTTAAAGATAAATCCCTACTGGAAAAATATGCTTTATACGCCCTTTTATTACTTGTATTCGAGTCTAAGTATGTCTTTTACTTAACACACCATTTGTTTTTACAACATTGTGTTACGAATAGCTGTTGAAGTCACACGCAAACTGAACTACACACACTACTGTGCTTATGGCCCTAACCTTCCAAACATGACTGAACGAGTACGGAGTCATGTTGCAAATTGGCATGAGCGTCATATGAAATAGCTGATGTGCTCTACCCAATCACTGAAATCGTTCCTCGGGTAGTTATTACGTCGCCGGGCATTGCGTCGTCTCGTCACAGACATACGCATGTAGTGTCAACATGTTAAAGAGACAGGTCGTTTGAATACGTCTCGGGCCCACACATTATGCCATTTCTCCACGAAGGCGCATTATAGAAAGAGGCATTTGACAGTTTAAATGTTCCAAGTGTTGTACAACACTACCAGTGCAACAACCGAAAGTGTTTTCACTATAATATAGGTACCAAATTTTGACTGGAATAAAATTAATTTTCCTATGACCTAAGAAGTTGCATCAATAAACATTTTCCAGTAAAACAGAAGAGCCCTGCAGAGTTTGCCTGAACGATTGGAAGATGCTATAGTCACAGACGTCAAGTATCAACCAATTTCACACATTACACTTTCTTAATATACTTCACATAAAAACACAAATATCTCTGTCTTATGAAATATTGTCGATATCGAAGGGCCTTGTGTCTGATTAGCAACTGTATGCTGCAGAAGGTTGCCTATTGGCTGGGCTGCTGGCTGGCGAGTAGGTTTCCAGACACGGATTGGCTTGCTGACAGGTGACGCCATTTTGCTGGCGTGTGTGATTAGATTTCGCGGTACAACGAGCTGTTTCACTTCTGTATTCTCAAGTATAGGCTATTCACGGTAAAGTGAGCACTTATGAAAGCTCTCATTTAGAATAATAGTCGATAAAAAAATTTTTTTTCCTTAGACGTTAACCTTCAAGTTCGGTGGAATATACACACTGTGTTTATTACTTATATGGCAATATTTACATAAAAAGGCGATTAAATGATCATAAAAATGGCTGAAAGGAAAAAGTAACTAGGGTTTCAAAAGTGATCACTTTACCGGGAACTGCCTATACTCTGAGGTTACACTTTTCTAGTGAAACGCTCGGGTTGCAGCGACCAAAACGCTAGTTGCTGGGTGGGGTGCAGAAGTTGTAAAAGGTGCAGCCCACACCAGCCGAGCTCAGGCTCGCATGGAAGCGCAGAGGTTCGATTCCCGACGGGGGCACTCCCGTATTTCCGCACGTGGGGGAATCGTGCCGGACGATGCCGCTGTTCGCCGGGTTTCCACGGGGACCTCCAGTTCCCCCCACCATTGCATTACTGCGCTGCTCCAAAACTCATCGCGCTTCACCCTCATCGACTCTCAAAACCCCGATGTTAAAGAGTGTCGGAANTTACTGCGCTGCTCCAAAACTCATCGCGCTTCACCCTCATCGACTCTCAAAACCCCGATGTTAAAGAGTGTCGGAAACCAAAAAATTATTATTTTTTAATATATTTGTACCAAATATTGTTTAACTTGTATGCATAGTATGTAATAGCATTTTCCTGGAATAAAAAAATGTACACTGTGTATTTTTTAAAATAATTGTATGTCAAATCCAAATTTGTTCTGTTTTCCGGCAGCTACAATAACCAATACTAACTGTGATGAGCTAATGAAAAAAATTACAACGTAAACTAACCCCGTGGGATACTGCTTAGATCACCAAATAACAGTTCATGCACATTTATTTCAAATATTAGAAATAAATCCCCCTTTTTTTTGCATATTTTAAATATTTTCTTAAAAAAAAAATGTATGAATTGTTATTTGGTTATTGCATGTACGTTAAGCGGTAACTCGTGGCATTATTTTATGGTGGAAATTTTTTCATNATGAATTGTTATTTGGTTATTGCATGTACGTTAAGCGGTAACTCGTGGCATTATTTTATGGTGGAAATTTTTTCATTAGTGCATCTCAGTCATTATTTGTTATTAGGGCTGCAGCTGCAGCAAAACAGAAAAATTTCTGATTTGACATCAAATAATTAAACAAATATATAGTGTAAATTTTTTTCGGGGAAAATATTATCACATACAGTGCGTACAAGTTGAACAATATTTGCTACAATTATAAAATAATAAGTTTTTCTGTTTTTTACATATACCCTCAAGGTGGCCACCTGGATAGGCCGCCGAACGCCGTGGAGAGCTCCAGCAGAAAACGTTTTATTAAAAAACCGTCCAATGTTCCTGAGTAAGGTATGCTTACGCATTGCATTTAAGAAACGTTACGTGACTGTACACGTTTTTCAGTCCGTCCATTTCTCTCTAAAGCATGTTTTTGTGATAGTGAAAAAGGCTCACACGGGTATTTTCACGGTCATTTTTAGGTATGCACATCCCGGTAAATAACATTACAAAAGGAATAGGGACATTCATCAAACCTTTATTTGTATTGTTACGCCATTAAATGGCAGGGTTTTCGATGAAAGTCTCATAGAGGCGCGTTATCGACAGCAAGACTACGCGCCAATTCAGTGCTTTGCGCGTAGAGGCGATGAGAGAGTAGATGCGAATGCATGTCTCGGTCACCCCTAGCGCTCCCACGCTTCTAGGCCTCAGACATGCAAAATTCCTTTAACCAGGTGGCCAAAACATCTCTCGACGCATTATCGCAGATATATGGCGTGTAGAGTAGTTCCCCTGGACAGCGGGCTGCGGCGGTAACCTGCCAGGCAACACGTGCGCCGGGATCCGCGTGCTGCAGCACGTGCGCTGGGATCCGCGTGACCTCTCAACCCTGGCCGGCGTACCTGCGTGCCTTGGCGAGTACCCCAGGGTGACTCAGCAGTGACCGCATCGCCGAGAAGAGACCGCTTGCCTTGCCGCGCCTCAGGCCAGGCGCATCTGCGTTCCTGCGGCGCGTCGCTCCTCCGTGCGCCACTCCGCAGCCTTGCACACCAACGAGTACACGTCGCTTTGCCTAATTTTAGGCAAAACTACTTTAGGCAAATCGAATTCATCCCACCAAGGAGCACACGGGGATAGAGTTGCAGCTCAGCTGCATAACGACAAAAACTTTATTGAATTGCTTGCCGAAGTTGGCCCAAGTCGTAGAGGGAATATGGGGTAAAGCGATCACGCCAGCTGCTCCGTATCCCAACATTGGACTTCTTCTCTGCCAATACGACTATCCTAAACGGGGTGGATATGATTTGTGGTTTGAATGATGTTCAGCAAACGAGTGCTTTGAGATGTTTGTATACTTCATCTAAACAATTTCTGACACAGCTTGATTAAATTCAAATAGATCGATATACTTCATTTTTAGTATATGACCGAAGTACGTTATACGGTACTGCCAACGATAGAACACACAGTAAACTACAAATTTCCACTTTGTTATGCTGGCAGACAAAGCGCTTGATTGACATAATCTGCCTTTATTTATTTTAGTACTGGTTTACGTTTACTGGACACATTAATTGAATGCTTCATTTATCTACAGTTATTTAATTTCACAAATGCATTTGTGAAACAAGAATCATCAAACAGTTTCTTGCAAATATTCACGAAAATATACGTGGTATGAAAAAAACACTTATAAAGGCCACGTAGATAAATAATGGTGTGCTACCACCATCAAAATAAATGTATGTGTAACCAAGCACATGTTTATACAATATCTAAAGAGAAAAACTACATTNGTGCTACCACCATCAAAATAAATGTATGTGTAACCAAGCACATGTTTATACAATATCTAAAGAGAAAAACTACATTATCGTTTATCACTACATAGTATAAAAGGAAGTCCCTCGCGCGCGTCTGTCTGTATGACTGCGTTAATACCGGTAACCACTAAACGAATTTTGATGCCGTTATTACTGTTATGATGTGCATTTATCGAGGAAGGTTTGTGTATATTAAAAATTGCCCTAGCACTTATAGTAGCTGAGCATTAACGGGTTTGGTGAATCAAGTCGGGAAAAAAGTTTGCCACCAGCGTGCTCTCATGGAATACGATGCTTAATACTTTAGAGATATAACCAAATCATGTACGAAATAATTTTTTAAAATTAAATGATTTACAAAAAAGTTAGCGGTAGCATATATCTATCTTTAACAGATAAATAGTAATACGCGTATTTACAATTTAAATTACGCAGTAAAAATTAACATACAATTCACTGCATTTTCTAACCACAAAGAACTTAATCTTTATCAAAATAAATTAATTTATAATTATAACTGTTTAATGTAGATAGGAAATTCCCTTTAAAGCATACAATTATTGCCAATACTTTAAAAGTAATGAAACGTTTTGTGAAAAAGTAAACAATTTTTGAGTCACATACGTCTCTATAGCAACGCATTCCAGATGGACCTCATTCATAAGTACTCAAATAGTCGAGCGTGGTTTCATGCCAACATTTAAGGTACAAGGGCAGGTAAATAATTTGGCCTGATGACCACACATTCCTGCAGATGTATTTTATCGCAGATCCTGAAACACAAGCTTCTACTCTAGTTCTATCTCTCGACAATCACTAGACAATGCATTGATCAGACAATTGCAAGACATGTTACACTCCCATAATAATTATATCCAGTCTTTTAAAACAACAGTTGAGAGTGTTTCACAAAACGTACCAGACTTCAACGTTGTAATCAACGCCAATACAATAATGTACCTGTTGGCGAACATCGTGGCCGCTACAACGCTCCTTCTACGAGTGAGGTAGCAGTTGTCATAACCAGACAACAATTTCACAGGCGGGATATTGTTACGCAGACACTCGTTTAGAAGGAGGAAGAACGGCACATGTGACATTTAAACTTCCCTGGAACGTTTGATATGATGGTACAAGCGTATGTCACATTTCAAAACAAAGCAACACGTCTAAACTAATACAGAACTGTTAATTGATAGTTTGGGATGAGGCTACTATGTCATATAAAACTTACGTCAAAGCTCTGGATAGGACCATGCGTGATTTAAGAAATACAAATACTCAACGGTTTTATTCTCAGGAAATGTTCGTCAAATATTGCCGGTGGTGGCGAGAGGAACTAGAGCAGATGAAGTCAATGCATCATTAAAAAGATCAAATCTTTGGCAAAATTTAACAAAACTAGCACTCAAAACAAACATGAGAGTACTTATGTCTTCAGAAGATAACATCATGTTTGCTGACATGCTACTGAAAGTCGGAAATACAGAGCTTCCAATGGATTGTGGAAACATTTCTCTTAATAGTGATACACGTGTTTTAGTCACCGACCACCAACAAATGTTATATAACGTACTCACTGAAATATACGACCTTTCAAATAAGACACTATCGTGGTCCAAAGAAAGAGCGATATTATCGCCTACTAATGAACAAGTCGAAAAAATTAATGAATTAGTGATCGCAAAATTCAATGCGCAAACACAAGTCTATTACTCAGTAGATACAGTACTCGACAGTGAAGAAGCTGTGCACTATCCCACATAATTCCTTAATTCATTGAATCCTTCTGGCATGCCACCACACAGACTGATTTTAAAAGTTGGTGCTCCCATAGTTTTATTGCGAAATATAAATCCACCGAAATTATGCAACGGGACTCAATTACAAATAAAAAGTTTAAAAAATTATCTCATTGAAGGTACTATTCTAACTGGCTGCGGTACTGGAGAAACTGTTTTAATACCTATAATATCAATGATTCCCTCGGATTTGCCATTTATTTTTAAAAGAGTCCAATTTCCAATAAGAGTTTGTTTTGGTAAGACCATAAATAAGGCACAGGGTCAAACACTTAATATGGCTGGAGTGGATTTGAGTGAAGCATGTTTTTCACACTAACAACTATACGTAGTCTTTTCGCGTGTCACGTCAAACAGAAATCTTTTTGTGCTGGTGGTCGGAGGCAAAACGATTAATTTTGTATACAAAGAAATATTCTAAACCGCTATCATATAATTTTTATTTTAGTCACGCCAAATAAGTATAACTTCTGACGTNCTGGAGTGGATTTGAGTGGAGTGTGTTTTTCACACTGACAACTATACGTAGTCTTTTCGCTTGTCACGTCAAACAGAAATCTTTTTGTGCTGGTGGTCGGAGGCAAAACGATTAATTTTATATACAAAGAAATATTCTAAACCGCTATCATATAATTTTTATTTTAGTCACGCCAAATAAGTATAACTTCTGACGTGCGTACACGCACCCATGTTATTTTCTGTGTTCAAAAACATTTTTGGGTAGACGCCCGCAAACCAGTTGTGATATTTTTACAGCAGTGATTCTTATTTAAATTTGGGATGTAGGAGAAAAAACGTGGTTTCCATTTTACAGCTAGTGCAATCAACCCCATCCTTTATTGTTGTAACGGTGATGCGCGGATGAAAACACGGCGAAGCATCTTCGCTAGGGAAAAAAAAAATTGCAAAAAGTGTCGGTTTGCTCATTCGTGTGGAACAGCACGTGGCCGAGCCGGATGATACAATAACTTTCACGACATATTATCGCGAAAATAAACCGGTAGGTATTGCCTACTCCTTGTATAGTCACAATTGTTTTCTTGAAAAATACAATTGAAATATTACCTCTTGCGTTACATTTTTGCTTGTTCCCTAAATAAACCACGAATCGATGCCAACGTTTTGTGCTTCCGTTCATTTATATACTTAAATGCGCCTTCTATTTTCGTTAATTAAAAATGACAGTTATATATTTTCTACAAATTATCATATTTATTTTATTGTCAGTACGAATTGACAGAAAGTAACGAGGTATTTCGGTACTGGCCAATAAGAAAAAGTTATTACGTTGATTATTGTTAAATTGAGTTTCCTTAAGTTATTTGTAAAGCAAACGTGTATTAGTACCATATTTTGGGTGTTTAAGAATTCGGTGTACGAAGCAAATTCTACTGTTATATGAAAATATTAATTTTTTTAGTGTCTGTGCATTGATTTTACCTTGGCGTTTTCTTTTAAACTTGTTTACGTTTTGTTAACGTGTGGCGCAGGAATACGTAGTGCCTAACCCGAAAGTAGAAGTTCAACAGGAAGTAGAGTGCGCAGTTTGAAGGGTGGAAGTGCCGAAGGAAAGGTGGGAGGGAGGACAGCTGTCGTTCGTCGTTGTAATGTCTTGAGCTCAAAATGTAGAATGCGTTTTCGACGGTTACTCCGCGCCGCACCAATGACCAATGTTTTTGCCCTATAGTCGATATACATCTGCAGGAGTCAACCAAGTAACCTTACTCGTGCGAAAACACGTAACGACTGAACTACCCACCTCCCAGATATCAGAAGAATAAACTCGCACTGTCTGCATTGTGCCTCTGTGCAGTCTCTTCTCACTTTTCATAAACCACAAATAGACTATAGCCAATTCCCTTGTTGTGTTGCTAAACAGTTTGTGACTAGACGCACAAAGATCGTCCGGCATTTACTCTGAGAACGACCGTAACAAATGACCCCCTGGAGTGCAGGGGGTCATTTGTTCACGGTAAACTCAGCACTTTGGAAACCCTGCTTAAGCTCCACTTCTCTTATTACATTGTATCCTTCCACCATATGCAAATTTAACATTGCCATGGGCCTGATCACTTCATTCATGCGCCATCCAATTGGAATCGTGTAACTGTAGGCATCAAAATGTGCTACATATATGCAGATTCTTACTATAATGTGAACAAAACAAGAAACACTAACCTCACTGGNACTATAGCCAATTCCCTTGTTGTGTTGCTAAACAGTTTGTGACTAGACGCACAAAGATCGTCCGGCATTTACTCTGAGAACGACCGTAACAAATGACCCCCTGGAGTGCAGGGGATCATTTGTTCACGGTAAACTCAGCACTTTGGAAACCCTGCTTAAGCTCCACTTCTCTTATTACATTGTATCCTTCCACCATATGCAAATTTAACATTGCCATGGGCCTGATCACTTCATTCATGCGCCATCCAATTGGAATCGTGTAACTGTANCCATATGCAAATTTAACATTGCCATGGGCCTGATCACTTCATTCATGCGCCATCCAATTGGAATCGTGTAACTGTTAGGCATCAAAATGTGCTACATATATGCAGATTCTTACTATAATGT
Source organism: Clitarchus hookeri (assembly GCA_002778355.1). Lineage (NCBI taxonomy): Eukaryota > Metazoa > Arthropoda > Insecta > Phasmatodea > Phasmatidae > Clitarchus > Clitarchus hookeri. The sequence goes on from NQII01001700.1 coordinate 15,084, forward strand.
GAACAAAACAAGAAACACTAACCTCACTGGACGTAAATTTAAACATTACGCTCGCAATACAATGCTGAATATTAGGACTATTTCTAATCCATCGCTGCCAAGTTAGCTGCCTACCCGCATGCCTATGTGCACTGTAACATATATTTAGTTACGGGTAGTGATTTTTTTTTCAAAGCTTGATTTCAAAAGTGCCTTTACCGTGCATAGCCTATATCGCCAACGGATGAAATGAACGGTTAAATTTATAGTGTGAGAGAGAGAGAGAGAGAGAGAGAGAGAGACTTCATAGAGGGTATAGCTGTTATATTCAATCTAATACAGCGTATGAAGAAATGCAGAGGCAATATTTCGCGATTTACTTGGCCATGGCATTGTATTTTACGAGGAAAGGAAATGCATTTAAACCTCCAAAACCCTGGTTGTACTATCTCCAGTTATTCCTCTGGCCAAGAAATATCTTTTTCCAGGCACAGAATTTCGTTTCGGGTGAAAATAATTTAATACAAACCCACGCTTTCTCTCTTCGCATCCTCGGCAGATGAAAGCAGTATTACAGTTTCTTGGTTTGTTATCGTTTACCGCCATGCTACTGCTGCGGCCGCTTGTCCTGCGCACCAGTGGTCTCAGAAGGAAGTGTGGCCTCCGACCCAGGTGACGAAACACATTTCGTCAGTGACTCATCGCCAGTATCAGTAAATAAAGGAACATTCGTCAGTAATCTCAGCTGCTGACAGTAAAAACCGAACTGTAGTGTGAGTAGTTCGCCTTTCCACGTGGTCCTCTAGGACACCTGGTTTTGCAAACCACCGAACAGATGGAGCTTGGAGTCGGACGCGCTGTCCTGTGGATGGATTTGTAATCTTCACATTTTGCAAAGATACGACACAGTCTATACCGCTTCTTGTTGCGGCCANTGTCCTGTGGATGGATTTGTAATCTTCACATTTTGCAAAGATACGACACAGTCTATACCGCTTCTTGTTGCGGCCAGGGAGGGGGTGGGATAGAACATCATTATTTTCTGTTAATTGGTTGGGATTTTTAGTGGCTCCACTTTTACTGGAACGCTATCTAAGGACGCTTTAAACAATAACCTAACTTACATCTAAAATCTGTAACCACATACCCGGAACTCCTTGACTATACGCTTTGGTGTTCACGGGCCACCGATTTCACCGAAGAAACTTGTGATATGGGTTAATGAATTTCTCCACTTACCAGTGCTGCATTCCACTCATTTCTTCAGTTACTTAAACCATGTTACTAGACCGACTAAACGGAATTAGTGCACAGTAAAATAGACAACATACGGAATGCAATATTTTGAAAGCCGCCATTTTGAATGTATTTAAAGCACGTTAGCAATATTTGCTCCGTTTCGTAAGTAACGTTGGGTTTTTATTTATTCTAACATTATCACACTTAACCGTAGGTTTTGTTGAGGAAAGTATGTTTTAAGTTATTCAGAGATCANTTTATTTATTCTAACATTATCACACTTAACCGTAGGTTTTGTTGAGGAAAGTATGTTTTAAGTTATTCAGAGATCAATGTAAGTACCAAACGAGACCAAATAACTTCGGGAAAACGTCCTACAAGCAACGTAAGTCGAGAAAGACACATTGGACGGTAAGCTCATTGTAGGCTTCTAATACATGTAAAAAAAACCCGACGTATTTATTGTATAACTACCTAACGGACATGAATCAGGCTCATACGTTCAGTTACTGGGCTACATAAAAAANTTATTTATTCTAACATTATCACACTTAACCGTAGGTTTTGTTGAGGAAAGTATGTTTTAAGTTATTCAGAGATCAGTGTAACTACCAACGAGACCAAATAACTTCGGGCAAACGTCCTACAAGCAACGTAAGTCGAGAAAGACACATTGGACGGCAAGCTCATTGTAGGCTTCTAATATATGTAAAAAAAAAACCGACGTATTTATTGTATAACTACCTAACGGACATGAATCAGGCTCATACGTTCAGTTACTGGGCTACATAAAAAANCCGACGTATTTATTGTATAACTACCTAACGGACATGAATCAGGCTCATACGTTCAGTTACTGGGCTACATAAAAAAAACTGACGCTGAATGCCAGCTGGACGCGGTGCATTCAAAAGATGAGCGTGCCTGTTATGTATACGAACCAGGTGGCCAAACTAATGTAAATGTTTTACTGTACCCACGTGTTTGTCGTACTGACGTGCATTAAGAAGAATGGACTTGACCGAGTTATTTGAGATAGAGTTTTACTATTTTTCTGTGCCTTTTATTTATACATCGACGATGGTAATCCTTGAGTACATGCTCTCAGAATAACGACTAAAACCTACAAACACCACCACTTTTTTTGTTTGTTATTGTGTTGCAAGGTGTTGCTTATCTTTAATAGATGGCCACCTGTTTTTGGCTATAATATTTCCGCGTAGGCTAGACTCTAATGTCCTATGGCATATGTGCAGTTTTCCTTCGGTTACTGGCCACGTGTCTTTGTCGGGAGACAGTTCCTTATCTGACTGGGCCAACTAGAGTTAGGTAACTCCGGCACTGGGTGTCTGTGATTCGCAGGCAGACCCCTGGAATACGCGACAGTTAAAATCATCCCATCACGAAAGTGGATCTGAGCTGCAGTGTTTTGGAGTACAAGAAGTCCTGGAATCTTTTCGCGAAAAAATAGGTGTCCCTAACGATAGAATAATCGACGACGTAGTCAGCAAGGCCACTCACTCCTTGTCCTGGTGTAACCAATCATGGATTACATCGTGTGTTACCTCTGGTGAGCGTCTGAGGTCCATCCAATTACACGACTCCTTTCGGGAGGAGGGAAAAAGAAGAAAGTAACATGTTAATTGGGCAGGACGGGTCAGGAGAAACGCTATTGCTTCAAGGCTTCGTGTACGGAGATTACTGGTAACGTGTTGGGTAATAGCACAAGAGAAGAACTCCTTAAAGACAGGTTCAATTCAAACACGTGACGTAAGTACAGGCAACACTCGCGACTGGTCTGCTCTTCGAGTTCCTCAATCTTCCGACCTCCTGAGGGGTTATCACCCAAGTGCCTGGAAATCGACTACCTTCTCAAAGGCGTTCCAGGCAACTTACGCTTCTTGCTTCACCAAAAAAAAAGTACATAAGACGTGCTCATTTAACTTCCGTGGCGAAACAGAAACTTTACTTTTGAGAAGTCTACTGGAACAGGAAGATGGGCTGTAACACAAAGTCAAAACCTAACGATATATTTTTTTTTTTTTNTTTTGAGAAGTCTACTGGAACAGGAAGATGGGCTGTAACACAAAGTCAAAACCTAACGATATATTTTTTTTTTTTGCGCTTTCATTCCAAAGTATAAGCGTTACTTAAATTAAAACCTGAATCTGTAAGCCAATCTCGGTTTCTAAAATATTTTGGAAAAGGAGATGAAATTCCTACCCTGAAAAATTAAGTCGCAGAAATGCTTATAAATAAATAATTTATTGTATCCCCAAAANTTTTGAGAAGTCTACTGGAACAGGAAGATGGGCTGTAACACAAAGTCAAAACCTAACGATATATTTTTTTTTTTTTGCGCTTTCATTCCAAAGTATAAGCGTTACTTAAATTAAAACCTGAATCTGTAAGCCAATCTCGGTTTCTAAAATATTTTGGAAGAGGAGATGAAATTCCTACCCTGAAAAATTAAGTCGCAGAAATGCTTATAAATAAATAATTTATTGTATCCCCAAAATTGCACAGACTCGGTACGGTATGACGTTTGAAATGCGGTAATGAATCCAAATGTAGTAGCTGTGTAGGTTACAAGATATTCTGAGATAACGATGAGAATTTTCAAAACCTTGACCAAAATAGTGGAGAGAAAAAATTTCAGTGCAAGTGTCACTCATAAGCCAATAACAATTTCGGTTCATGTTGCAGAGTTGAATACGTAACGTTTACTCGTAAACAGTCGGGTGGTAGTGACAGGAATTCATTAAAAAGGAAAAAAGAATCTAATTATGTACAAAAACATTTTACCCGAAATTAAATTAAAATAAGGGTTAAAATATTGGTACTGGTAATTTAAAAGTTGTTATCGAAATAAAAAGGATGGCAGTCTCTCACGCAAAGAGATTACAATAAAAAAAATTCTTTATGCACTTAATATTGTGTTTCCCAAATAATATGTTGAGGGACTAGAAGAGCATTTTGTAGCCCTGGCAACAGGAAACATAGTGACAATGTTTAAATGCAAAGACTGGCATTTCACTCAAATAATTTTCTTAAACATTGTTAACTGGAATTATCAAAAGTTTTATTAAAGAAAATAAAATTTTCCCTTACCTCCGTTTTAATAATTTTTGCCGTTTCTTTGCATATAGCTATACGTAGCATTGTAAAAATTAACCAGGAATAGGTTTCAATTTTTATTATTGAATTTAAAATCATTATTTTTGTTAAGGTAAATTAAATGCATATAACAGTTTCCTTCATAATAATAACTATAAGCAACAAACATAATTGTATACGTGAAACAGCTTCCCGTGCCTCTCGGCCCAGGAACCTAAAGGCGTTGGAATTGCATGTGGAATGGAGAGAAGATGTTTTGCTATTTTCTGCATGTTTAATTTACCAATAAAAGTGTAGATACCAATATCNGTTAAAATATTGGTACTGGTAATTTAAAAGTTGTTATCGAAATAAAAAGGATGGCAGTCTCTCACGCAAAGAGATAACAATAAAAAAAATTCTTTATGCACTTAATATTGTGTTTCCCATATAATATGTTGAGGGACTAGAAGAGCATTTTGTAGCCCTGGCAACAGGAAACATAGTGACAATGTTTAAATGCAAAGACTGGCATTTCACTCAAATAATTTTCTTAAACATTGTTAACTGGAATTATCAAAAGTTTTATTAAAGAAAATAAAATTTTCCCTTACCTCCGTTTTAATAATTTTTGCCGTTTCTTTGCATATAGCTATACGTAGCATTGTAAAAATTAACCAGGAATAGGTTTCAATTTTTATTATTGAATTTAAAATCATAATAATTTTTTAAGGTAAATTAAATGCATATAACAGTTTCCTTCATAATAATAATTGTAAGCAACAAATAGAATTGTATACGTGAAACAGCTTCCCGTTCCTCTCGGCCCAGGAACCTAAAGGCCTTGGAATTTCATGTGGAATGGAGAGAAGATGTTTTGCTATTTTCTGCATGTTTAATTTACCAATAAAAGTGTAGATACCAATATAAAATACAGACCGCAGTGTTCCTGCGCCTTATGATCCTATTAATTGGTTTGAACCGACGATGTAACGTCTGTTCACGGCAGTGTCATTGCTGCTCGCGGCACGAGCTGAGGCAGTAGCTCGCACGGGGTTCACTACCGTGTGACGCTGAACTATAGTCTATTCGCGGTTTCTTCACACTTTTCGAATCGAACCTTCGAAAAATCACACCATGCATGAAGTTTGTGATTGTGTCCTAAATACTCCGTGTATCACAAGCGTTTTATATTTGCGTTAATGTAAACGTACCCTATGTTTGGTTAAATTGACTTTGACTTATGTTTTATCTACAAATTATTATATTACATCTATAATTAAAATGTATTAAAAACTGAGAGAAAATAGGTGTGTTGGTAATGCCAAGTATAGTTCTTATAATCAAAATATTATTACTGGGTGCGCACGAATGCGGTGCGTTGTCCTTTGGCCCTGGAAGTAGAACTTAAGCAGGGCTTCAAAAAAGTTGGAAGTAACAGTGGAATGGACTAGGCTATAGTGTAATAACGGACCGCGTGAATCAACACATTACGTAGCCCTTTGTGGAGCTCTCAAGTAATAATATGGAAGCCGGGGGAAAATATAGTTCCGTTTGCGGTGAGCTTTGGACTGTTGTTGCTTTGTGGGTTGCTGGTTAGGTTGGCGGGCAGACACATGGGAGTGGCTCATCAGCGAGCCGGAACCGGAAACGCAGCAGACCTAGAAGATCCATAGCTGTCGGCTCAGTGTCGCCGCTGCAACTGCGAGAAACGACACGCTAGAGGCGATTCACAGCAACATTTGAAAACAACTTTTGAAAGAAAGTTTCCGCCTTTAAGAACACGCATATACCTATAGTTAGGGCAACCTGTTTTTCGTGAAAAGATACGACGACTACTGGTTGTACTTCAAAACATGTTTTTTCAGAACCAGTATCGCGGTTGGATGAATTTAACTCGCACGCGTCCTAAGTATCTGCCAACCAATCACATACGTCCAGTGTAAGGGTAAATGTATTCTGATCGGCCGAGTCGAGTAGAATATGTGTTGTCTCACAGACACGCGGCCAATAGCCAAAGGAAATGTGCAAGCATGCACGTAAGAAGTTGAAGTCTAGCTCGTGCATTAATATTTTTGCGAAAAACATGTGGCCGTACCTATAGTCCATTCTCGGTTACTTCCAACTTTTTTGAAGCCTTGCTAAAGTTCTACTTCCAAGATATTCTTCCGCCTCATGTAAACAAAGCTTGACCAAGTCTGAAAAATTACACCAAAGGGACTGCACCACGTTCGTACGCACTCAGTGTAACACTATTTTACATAAGAACTATCTCTTACCAAATATTACCAACAAACCAGTTTATTTTTCACTGTTTCATTTATGTTAAATATAAATATAAAATTTTAATTTATAGATAAAATATAAGTTTAGAATTTTAAATGAATTAAAAATAAACAGCTTTTACGTTTATAAAAGCATAAAACGTTTGTGATACCTGGCATATTTAGAAAATAACCAGACACGCCATATATGGAGTGTTTTTTCAAAGGTTAGATTCAAAAACTGTGAAGAAACCGCGGATAGATACACATTGACATGTGGTATCATTGTTAAGTTGCCAGCGAATTAATAGAAATAAATCCAAAACTCAATGATGCGTTGGGAGTTTAATGTTTAAATTTACGACCACTGAAGTCAGTGTTTCGTTTTTATACACATTAGAGAGCGTATTTGCATATTATTAACACACGAAAGTTTGGTTCACTATTTAAAACAAAACAGTAAACACTGAAGATAGGTTAAATAAATACCCGGTTCCTCCACTATTAGTTATTTTCTAACTCCTACTGGAACAAGAACAAAGAAGGGGATGCTTAGCAGTAGTATAGAAAGTTAACACAAGTGACGAAGTTAAAACAAAAATTGTTAAGTAAGGTATTTATTGAACAATTGTAACAGCAGTAATAAGCAGTACAGGAGTTCAAGCTGTAAGGCCAACGGAAGAAGGAAAGAAAGGATAGATAATACTACAGTAAAGTGAACGAGACTTAGTGAGGAACTCACCCGGTCTCGCACTCCGGACCCTCTGCCCAGATCGCCACCGGCTCCTCGGCTGGTCGCCGAGGACACTCGCCAACCCCTGGACACTCGCCGACTGCGACGATCCCCTGGAGGCGGAGTCTGCTTACAGTTGGTTGAATTTAGCCTCGAATGTCCTGGTGTATGCTGGACCCACTTTTTCTGTTGTTCTCTGCATTTTATTATTGATGTTTAGAGATTCCATTCCGGCTCGCTGTTACGGTTATTTAGTTTCGTAAACTTGCCTGTGGCCTCCTTCGCTGATACTGTTGCGACGGGTTGTGCACAACGGGGCCGTGTATAACAGTGTGCACGAGAATTGATCGCTATGATTTCGAACATATTGATTCACGATTGCGCCAACAGGTCTTGTGCATGAGAGAGTTCCTGACATTGTACACTAAGATAATTTTCATATCTCATTTCTTGTGCGGGCGCATATGGGGCGTCAGTCAATCAAAGCAGAGTTTAAAATTTTCAACGAAGTTTTTAATTTAAAATGGAGGAACATTAATAATGCCGAAACTAAGAAATGCAGCAAGATATAAATATAGAGAAAAGAACACTGAACAGTTTAGTAGCAGAAATTTTTTAATGCTATTCTCATCTTTACTAAAGCAAAAAAAAAAAAAAAAAAAAAAAGGTTTTAAAAGAAAATTAAAAACGCTAAATATTTTTAATCATTGGCTATTTTGACACAATATCACAATCTGTTACGAAAATGCATTATTTATCAACACTGCCAACTGACGTCAGACTCGTCGCAAAATTACATTGGCTAAAAATATTACATAACTATTTAATTGTGAATCAATTTCGCACAAAAGGTCGTTTGAATGTTCTACTGTTATGACCTATACTCTGTTACTATTTTTTCTGATTGTGAATCCGCCATTATACGCATAACAATTCAGTGGCTTCACTTGGACGATGCATGTATAAAGTAATGAGACCCATGGCAATGTTAATTTTACGTGTGGTGAAAGGATACACAATGAAAGGAAAAGTAGGCTCGAGTAAGGGCTTTTGCAAGTGCTTAATTAACTGTGAACAACCTGTAAATCCTGAAATCACTATGTTGCCTTTTTGCTTACATATCGTTCTTCCATCTTTCTTTGGAACTCTACGGCTGTCAACAACTCTCCGTCTTTATGCCGTCGTCAACTCTGTTGGCAATTTTCATTGGCAAGGTTCTTTGTTTTCGTGGCAGCGTTATCACCTGATCTGGCTGCTTCTTTTCTTTCATTTTCTTCACTTGTCGAAACCAAACTAGCTTTTTCCTGCTGTACGTTTTAAAAATATAAGCTTACTTCCTAGTTTCATCCCATCCTGGATAAGATAGTTCCTCATTTAATCCAGTAAGGTTCGGCATAAGCTGACACATATTTCGGCGGAAAGCAATGTTTTGCGACCAAATACTCAGACTTGTGAAGTGTATACGAATAATCTTTATACCAAAGTCCAAAAACACTGACAACCCACTCACTGCTTGTGGAAAAGAGAGCTCCGGTAATTTTTCACATGTCCTTCCCTGATAACCACGTGCTAAAGAAACAAGTTTAACGTGCAAAGGGAATTACAATAATTTGAGTCGAATATACCTAAGTGTGTTTTCGTGACCGGAAATATACGGCTGTGAAAGTGAGTTTGATTTATGGAGTAATAAGAGTGGATTTTGATTGGCTACTCTTAGGTTCGTGCACAAGAAGGTTTGAAGTTCGCCAGCTTGCTACGAAGCCACATGCTGGGAATGTTTGTGGGTACATGCGTGATTATAGCACTCCCTGTTGTACAGAAGATACTCGACTCTTACTGTTATTGGCATGTTTATGGTTATTTAGACTGTAGCACGGCAACAGAATAAGTGAGTATACAAGAGCGAAATGGCGCGGTGGTTCCTTTAATGTTTCCGTACCTGATAGCTGATTGGCTACTGCACGTTGCGCGGAAGATTCCCTATTGATCAGGCATGTTTGTTTCCGGGTATTGATTGACGAACGGCGTTCTGTCATATGTGTTATTGTCCAGTAAGCCATTTTTAATACGTGTGTGGTTGCAGATCACGACGTACACCACCGTTTCACTACTGTATTGTTCAATATTCTGTGCGACGGCTCTACGCACCAGTTTGTAACTCCGAGCGACGTAGTACCTGTGCTCGAACCCCAGCCCGGTCGTCCTGATATCTGTTTTCCATGTTTTCTCGAAATCACTCCAGGCGACTGCTGGGATGTTTACTACAGGCCATGGCAGATTCCTTCCCCGTTCCTTCCTTTTACTTCTCTAAGCGACTTGCTCCGTCTCTAATGACCTCGTCGTTGATGAGACATTAAGACCTACCTACCTACGTATATCTCCACAAGTTGGTAACATATTCGCCAATTGCGAGTATTTACGGCAAACTTGATGAGGACGAGAAGGGCACGGAATTCAGCTCTCGCTGCAACCCGCGTCGTGTTATCAGGGCTCAAGACCTCCGCCCAATCTCTCACATATCTCCAATGTGACCAGGTGTCGACGGGAAGGCAGTCGAACAGCCGTCGTTGGGCGCTGTCCTTGCCTAGTCACGAGAGGTGGGCGTCCAGTCCCCGACCAGAGTGAAGGCAGTCCGGTTGTGCCGCCNCTGCTTCTTTTCTTTCATTTTCTTCACTTGTCGAAACCAAACTAGCTTTTTCCTGCTGTACGTTTTAAAAATATAGGCTTACTTCCTAGTTTCATCCCATCCTGGATAAGATAGTTCCTCATTTAATCCAGTAAGGTTTGGCATAAGCTGACACATATTTCGGCGGAAAGCAATGTTTTGCGACCAAATACTCAGACTTGTGAAGTGTATACGAANGGCATAAGCTGACACATATTTCGGCGGAAAGCAATGTTTTGCGACCAAATACTCAGACTTGTGAAGTGTATACGAATAATCTTTATACCAAAGTCCAAAAACACTGACAACCCACTCACTGCTTGTGGAAAAGAGAGCTCCGGTAATTTTTCACAANCTTTATACCAAAGTCCAAAAACACTGACAACCCACTCACTGCTTGTGGAAAAGAGAGCTCCGGTAATTTTTCACAAGTCCTTCCCTGATAACCACGTGCTAAAGAAACAAGTTTAACGTGCAAAGGGAATCACAATAATTTGAGTCGAATATACCTAAGTGTGTTTTCGTGACCGGAAATACACGGCTGTGAAAGTGAGTTTGATTTGTGGAGTAATAAGAGTGGATTTTGATTGGCTACTCTTAGGTTCGTGCACAAGAAGGTTTGAAGTTCGCCGGCTTGCTACGAAGACACATGCTGGGAATGTTTGTGGGTACATGCGTGATTATAGTACTCACCGTTGTACAGAATATACTCGACTCTTACTGTTATTGGCATGTTTATGGTTATTTGGACTGTAGCACGGCAACAGAATAAGTGAGTATACAAGAGCGAAATGGCGTGGTGGTTCATTTAATGTTTCCGTACCTGATAGCTGATTGGCTACTGCACGTTGCGGAAGATTCCCTATTGATCAGGCAAGTTTGTTTCCAGGCGCTGATTGACGAACGGCGTTCCGTCATATGTATTATTGTCCAGTAAGCCATTTTTAANCTGATAGCTGATTGGCTACTGCACGTTGCGGAAGATTCCCTATTGATCAGGCAAGTTTGTTTCCAGGCGCTGATTGACGAACGGCGTTCCGTCATATGTATTATTGTCCAGTAAGCCATTTTTAATACGTGTGTGGTTGCAGATCATGACGTACACCACCGTTTCACTACTGTATTGTTCAATATTCTGTGCGACGTCTCCACGCACCAGTTTGTAACTCCGAGCGACGTAGTACCTGTGCTCGAACCCCAGTCCGCCGTCCTGATTTCTGTTTTCCATGGTTTCTCGAAATCACTCCAGGCGACTGATGGGATGTTTACTACAGGCCATGGCAGATTCCTTCCCCGTTCCTTTTACTTCTCTGAGCGACTTGCTCTGTCTCTAATGACCTCATTGTTGACGAGACATTAAGACCTACCTACCTACGTATCTCCCCACAAGTTGGTAACATATTCGCCAATTGCGAGTATTTGCGGCAAACTTGATGAGGATGAGATGGGCTCGGAATTCAGCTCTCGCTGCAACCCGTGTCGTGTTATCAGGGCTCAAGACCTCCGCCCAATCTCTCACATCTCTCCAATGTGACCAGGTGTCGACGGGAAGGCAGCCGAACAGCCGTCGTCCGGCGCTGTCCTTGCCTAGTCACGAGAGGTGGGCGTCCAGTCCCCGACCAGAGTGAAGGCAGTCCGGTTGTGCCGCCCAGGGGTGTACATCGTCGCACGCGGAAACTTGAGTCTCTTACAGTATACCTAGTCAGGGGTGTACATCGTCGCACACGGAAACTGAGCCTCTTACAGAACACCTGGCAGTCACAGTTACACACTGCAACTCATTTACCTGTCGGTTGCCTCGCCTGCATTAATTCACTCGTTCACCGCTATAATCCATTCACGGTATCTTCGATACTTTTGAAAATAACCTTTGAAAAATCACCCTAGGAGTTACATGTTCAATTGGTTATAAAAAAATGGTATATGGAAAAAGGGTTTGTCTTGATTTTAGCACTGAAGCACTATATAAATTGGTTGTTTTAAGTTTTAAGTATATTTTTTCAATAAATTTTAATAATTTGTTAAAAGTCCGTAAGAATTAACAACGGATTTTGAAGGGACATGTTGGTTATAGCTGAAAAGAAATAGTTCGTAGGTTAAATATTAATATGTATAAATTTAATGCCGTAATTGTAAAGTTAATATTGCTAAACTATATATTTACATTTTTACGTAGCACTCATGGGTAAAGATTTCACCGTTATTAATTGAAATTAAATAAATTTCAGTTGTTGTCCAGCGGACTCGTACACTCCATCTTGTTCGTTTGGGCACGTTTTTTTCAGAAGTATAACCACGCCATATTGGAGACGCTGAATTGTGGTTATAAAACTAACGTAACACATTCTTTCTACTTACAAGATAATTCTAGGTTAAGATGTAATTTTAGTATTAGCGTTGTTATTTCTGCAGTTTATCAAATAAACGTGCAAAATATAGAAAGGCATTTGAATATTTCCGTTACGTTATTCCCTTCGCAAAGAATGCAAAGGAATCGAATTTTGGTCGCCGCCAACTGATAATCGATTATTTTCGAAAGCTTTTTGTGGAGACCAAGAGATGGCAGCACATTAGCGTTGGTTCTTCAGTGCCAAATGTTAGCCGTGACTCGTCTTTCCGCCGCATAGTGTTGTTTTTATGTTGCAGTGAAGAAGCGCGACAGTTCTTGATGGAACAGAGATGTACCTACACCGCAGGTTTCAAAATGAAAGTGATTTTGTTCGCTGAAGAGTTTGGAAATCGAGCCGCGGGCCGTGAATTCGTAGTAAATGAAACGTTAGTGCGGGGCTGGAGGAATTTTTCTCACTTATAAGTCGCACCCCAAGTTTTCAATAAATTTTTTTTTTAATAAAATGTGCCACTTATATGCGATAAAATACGGTACCATTTATCACAGTGAAATCTTTAACCTGAGTGCTACTTCCAAAAGTTTATTATGTAAAATTTAACTTTTTCCTTACAGCAAATATGTAAATAAATCTTAATACAATAAGTAAACTTTAATTAAATTATATAATTAACAGTTCCGATATATACTTCAATCTACCTTTTTGTATGTATTACAACATTTCGCTAAATTGATTAGCATTTTTTAGACATTTAGAGAATTTTATTAAAGTATATGACAGTTGAGATTACATGGCATTGTTTCTCTTCAAAAATAAATTTTGGTAGTTCCCACATGGACACTGTTAATAAAATATTTGACAGTTCCCACAAGGCACTGTTTGTTTACAAAATATTTGACAGTTCCCACATGGCACTGTTTACAAAACGTTTGACAGGTGTCACATGGCAATGTTTTGTTTACATACTGCGGAAGGATACATAATCGGCTCCCTGAAAGTAGATATTTAGCAGGGTTTCAGAAAATCTTGAAGTTACCGTGAATACATTATAACTAGCAGCCATTTATTCCTATCCATATGTAATCTTTTGCGTCCCCTAACATGGCCTTCCCTGGCCGAACATTGTGGAGCTGGTTTTGCTACTGACATAAAGATTCTCGACCGTACGCAACCAGCCTTGTTATAAGAGAGATTGTTATTTGGCTTTACTTAAACTATATCCAAGTAGAAAGTTTGTATTAAAATGTAAATATTGGTTGACCCAAAGAATGGGAACAGAAAAACTATTAAAGAAAATATCGGACGGGACTGCTTGTATTTACTACTTGAAGCANTGACCCAAAGAATGGGAACAGAAAAACTATTAAAGAAAATATCGGACGGGACTGCTTGTATTTACTACTTGAAGCAAAAAGGACAGCGTAGGGTGATTACGAATGTTTGTAACAGTTACAAATGTTAGAAATGCCTGTCATCAACAGCAAGACATCGTCTACACCGCTGTAAAACCGAAAGACAAACAGTAATTACGGTTTCCGTGGAAGTTCATTCACATGCGGTCACAATCTTGTCTCCCATGGTACTCAGTGTCCGTGGCTTTGTGGCTTACACAGTGTTCTTCAGAGTTCCCCGGCAGATAAAAATCTATCGGCGTTAAATCTGGAGATCTTGCAAGATTTCCGTTCCATAACACACATAATNACGTCTCCCATGGCACTCAGTGTCCGTGGCTTTGTGGCTTACACAGTGTTCTTCACAGTTCCCCGGCAGATAAAAATCTATCGGCGTTAAATCTGGAGATCTTGCAAGATTTCCGTTCCATAACACACATAATGAAAATTTTGTAAGCAACCAAGTGTTTATCTCATTAACTACAAAATAATTTTTTTTTTTTATAACAATTGTAACCAATTGAGTTGTGTACCGAACAACTGTTCATGAGTATATGGGCTCGAGATTTTTTTTTCTTCAAAGTTAGATGCTCAGCGATAAGGGCGACAATAACACTTGCGCCCAGCGTCCCGTCGCTGACACGCACAAGGCGCTGGACCAGCGCGCGGCGCTTCCGTCGTTGCGCTTACCTGCGAAAATCCGATCTGTAACAGTGGGACTTTATTACACGCGATGAAAGCCCACAAATGTAACTACGTCTGTACGGTCTTACTTTCCTCTTACCTAAATAAATAAATAAATAAAATAAAATGAAATAAAAAGACCACTGTTACCGCGATTTTTTTCTTTGAATACACTTAATACGACAAAAACAAAACCGCGCGGGCTTAGATTTTTCATCTTTTCTGTCAAAAAGTCCTATTCCCAGTATATGTATTTGCTGAGATACGCGTGCACGCGAGAACGCGGAATGTACATACAATATGTCCGTACTACCAACTCTTAAAGGCTCCCGCCTACGTGGAGCTTTTTTTCCTCACTTGAGGCCGAGAAGCCCGGGAGCTATAAGGGTGACACTGTTACGCGTATCAAGTGCGCCTTCGCCACTAAACGCAAGGCTCTGAACTGGCGTGCAGCGTTCTAGTCGCACTGCGTGTACCTATGGGACTTTCAGCAGTTACCCTATTATTTTATTGATGGGAAATCTGTAGGAAGGTCCAATGCAGGGCCCTTGAGTAGGTTTGTAATGCCGGCGCTTTGAAAAGCAGTTTTTTTTTTTTTTTTTTTTTTGCCATTTTGGAGTACTCTGAAATGGTGTTTCTCACGCGCGTGACATTTTGAAAGTACCCAACAGTCCGCGTCTGAAGTGTGTGTTCCTTTCGTGGATCACGACATTGGACGCACGTTTAATAGTTTCGTGGAAAAACGCGTGCATCAAACACTCTGCAACGCAGTTCGAGCACCAGAAATGCGGGAGGCCACATCACTCGTGATAATTATATTTTAATTTTTTTCGTCCTGATTAAAATTTAGGAGGATTTATTGAAAAATGCAACAATACAGGCCTAGCTAATTGTCTTACGCATGATTTCGGACATAATATATTTGCTACTAACGCATATTTATGTAATAACGAACTTATGAAAAATCGTATATATTAATTAATTCTCACCTGTGAATGACAACCTGGGAATACCTATTAACAATCAGGTACATAAATTTGCACAGAACGAAGAACTGTAATGCTTTTATAATGAAACGTTCTCAGTATAGACTCTGACTTCTCTGTTATGGCACTAAAACGGATAATTTCTGTGGTGATACAGCCTCTTAAAGCTGAGGTGAAGCGATGGCGGCTGGTGGCCTTGCGCGGCTCCGGATTGGGATGCTGCGATCACGCGGCATCTCGTCAAGGACTCGGCGGGACACTCCTCACCAAGGGACTGGACAGAACGTCGCCGGGGAAATTTCGCCCACCCCTCCCTCCACACTCCTCCGGCGACTCCAGCAACCCGTGGTTGCAACACGGCCACACTGCATCTGCCGTACTTAGGAGGCAGTCAGCGTTGTCCCGACTGCGCAACCATTCCTTCTCCGCTCGCAACTTCAACCCGTGTTTTTATATCTGCCTGTTCACACTC
Source organism: Clitarchus hookeri (assembly GCA_002778355.1). Taxonomy (NCBI): domain Eukaryota; kingdom Metazoa; phylum Arthropoda; class Insecta; order Phasmatodea; family Phasmatidae; genus Clitarchus; species Clitarchus hookeri. Next base: position 30,941 of record NQII01001700.1, read on the forward strand.
CAGTGTACACAATCGAGTATTGAACATGCACAGGGGCCAGCTTCTTGTTTCGAGAAAGGGGGCAGGAAAGTGTCAAAGATTTTGTGTCAGTACCACCCAGGCGAACCGGGCTCGATTCCAGGTGGGGTCGCTCCCGGATTTCCACGTGTGGGAATCGTGCCGGACGATGCCTCTGGTCGGCCGTTTTTCTCGGGGATCTCCCGTTTCCCCCGCCCTTTTGTTCTGGCTCTGCTCCATACCCACCTCGCTTCATACTCATCGGCTCCCAAGACCTCGCTGTTAGGAGCCGCCCATATCTCGCTATATATGCGTATATATATGTATATATATATATATATATATATATCCCCCCACTAAGGCTTTGTTGTTGTTTGGGCCACTCAAAACGCCTAATAAAAAAATATTTTGTATTACCAGTTAACTAGTTAACTATAAATTTAGTTTTTTACATTCTAAAAAAATGCTTTAAAATATTTTAGCATTCAGCACACATGCGCGTACACCTACACACATGCACGCATACAAACGTACCACTTCTATACATAATATCATATATATCTAATAACAAATAGGCTTCTTATTCTGGTACTGAAAAGTCGGTGCCTTCAGATGGCTTTAGGTTGAGGGGAGGGGGAGGGGGCTGAACTTATTGCCTTTCACTAGGGAGTTAACGGGAATAAATGTACTGCTAGCAGAAGTTTTAAATNGCGTATATATATGTATATATATATATATATATATATATATATATATATATATATATATATATATATATATATATATCCCCCCACTAAGGCTTTGTTGTTGTTTGGGCCACTCAAAACGCCTAATAAAAAAATATTTTGTATTACCAGTTAACTAGTTAACTATAAATTTAGTTTTTTACATTCTAAAAAAATGCTTTAAAATATTTTAGCATTCAGCACACATGCGCGTACACCTACACATGCACGCATACAAACGTACCACTTCTATACATAATATCATATATATCTAATAACAAATAGGCTTCTTATTCTGGTACTGAAAAGTCGGTGCCTTCAGATGGCTTTAGGTTGAGGGGAGGGGGAGGGGGCTGAACTTATTGCCTTTCACTAGGGAGTTAACGGGAATAAATGTACTGCTAGCAGAAGTTTTAAATAAAGTATTGCTACTGTAGGGCCTAAAATAAAATTTCAATACTATTAACGAGAAAAATTTTTAAATTCGCAGTGGTTTTGTTTATCGTTTGCATATATATAGTTGGTAAGTTTTAATATCGTACTTTTTAAGAATCATAGCTTTCAAGATACTAAAATATGTAAAATTTGGTTTAATTTTTAGAATATTACGATAGTCATTAATAGTTGTATAATTTCATAAATCAGCGTGCAAAACTTAACAACCTAGTTAGGCGCGCTATGCAAAGAAGAGGCGTGGCTGTTGCATATTGAGTGGTAATTTCATTATAATTCTTCTAAATAAGGAGATACAATGTTTACATTAAACATTTCGTGTAGTTTATTAGCGATTTATTCACACATTTTGAATCAAACCTCTGAAATATCACCCCACGTATGGCGTGTTTTCGTTGTTTTCTAAGTTTGCCATGTATCACAAGTGTTTTATACTTCTGTTAACATAAAAGTATCTTATTTACGGTTAAACGGAACTTTTTCTTGTATTTATATATAATTATAATAATTCACATATAATAACTATGAATAAGTAGCAGGGAGAAAATAGGTGTGTTGGCAACGCCTAGTACCTACGGAATTATTTCTCATGCAAAATATTACTAAACTGATTGCGCACGAATGCAGTGCGTTGTCCCTTTGGTGTAATATTCTAGGCTTGGCTAGGCTTTGTTTGCATGAGGAGGAACATCTCGAAAGTAGAACTTAAGCAGGGCTTCAGCAAAGTTGGAAGTAACAGTGAATGGACAACACTGCGGCAAACCCTCGTGCTCTCGAAGTAGCGAGGCGCCTTGAAAGGCTGTCAGGCGGGAATGATGGCTTGGATATGCCACTGCCTGCAGAGAGCACTAGGAGCTCCTCTAAGGTAAGAAGCCGTAACCGTTCCAACTGGATGCCCGTCACGCCTACCAGCACATGTGGGCATTTGCCTCGCACAGCGCACGCAACCAGAGTAGCTGAAAATGCTTCCTCACTCACCTAAGCGATATACAGTCAGTCGATTTAAATTTATTTATTTAGCTTCAGCTCAGAGGCCAGTTTACAATGCGCCATGATTTTTCGGTTGTAAACGGCTTATTAACGTCCCCCCGCTGCTATGCCTCAAGACTTATCAGGGGACGGCTTATAACCAAACTTAAAGCCACCCATGCCTTACCTGGGATTCTAACCCAGAGCCTCCCGCACCCCAGATCGGCGGCGCACCAACCGACTGCGCCACGGGAGGTCGGCAATTTGCTATATTAAAAACAGGTATTTTTATACCATAATAATAACAATGAGATACAAAAAGTTCCCACACATTATGTGTGTACAAATAATGTCAGTTAGCTGTCAATTTGTAGAAAACAAAAAGATAATAAAAATTGAGAAAAAATCATAAGATAATATAGAAAAAATAAAAGAAAAACACACACTAAAGCAGCAAATTTGTCTTAATTACAGTAGTTCAACACATACTCAGAGACTCATTGAGTGGTCTGGACATCTGAGGGGGTTCGTTGCATTTCATTGTTATGTATATTCACACGCGTGTGTGTATATATATATATATATATAAATAAATAAATATATATATATATAAATGTGTGTGTGTATATATGTGTGTGTTGTGTTGTGTTGGCATAATGAAAAAGTTTTCTGAAAAGTAAACAAAATATTGGGGTGCAGCCTGCGTGTAGAGTAGGTTATCGACAGAAATGAGTTTGAAGTCTATAAACAACTAACCCGTTATGAACACTGTTAGATAGATATGTAGAGAAATTATCTTTTATCTTTGGCTTAGACCAATTTGTTACAGAATCTCGCTAAGTGTCGAAAGTGTTAAACTAACCTAATACTAAGTGAATGAGTGTTTTAGAAGTTTAAACTAAGCTCGGATTAGTAGGTAAACAAGCAGGTCGTTGTCACCCATGCTTGTTCACACGTGATCATCGCGCAGATACGTAGGAGTTCTCAGCGAGTTGAGTAGTAAGACACCTCCGTGTCCCAACGTTGGACTGGTTTGAGATGTTTGTACGTATCTTACAACCTAATTTTAATGCAATTTAGATTATTTTCAAGTTGGTTAACCAGTTCAGTCCCGAACTAATTTACAAGCTCAAGAATTGCAACAGCGAAATACTTTGATGTGAGCTGTACTCGTGTCGAACGTGCTGCTTGCAGCCAGTGAGCTACGTGCCGCGTGCTCTACGCTGTCGGCATTGACCATTCGTAAACAAGAGGTGCAGAAACTTCCACACACTGGACAACTCGCAAGGAAGTAGCTCAGAACACTGTGCACAGATTCCTTCCTGTGCTCGGTACAGGCCACAAATATTAGGGGTGTACCGGTATTAAAAAACCGATTACCGATTACGATTGCCGATCAGCCAAAAATTTTAATGCAGCCGAAATTCCTAACCTATTAAGAATACAGATACATATTTGCAAAATTATTACATTAATAAATAAAATAACAAGTAGAACAACATTGTTTGTGAGGTTTACACAATGTAGCATTAGTAATAACATGGATTCCTGACAATTAAAAAAATACATTTAGAAAAAAATATACAATGATTACCTGTTACATGTCCTCAAACTTATAATAAATTTACCTGAAATACAAAAGAAATTAATAGCTGTAGTTGAAAACTTTGAGATTTTTATGTAGAAAAACAAGGTGATTAACTTTCTCTTATTTTAAGATGCACCGCTTTTCCTCACTGACAAGTCCAGCTGAAGAAAATAGTCTTTCGAATGCTAACGAACTTGATGGGACATTTAAGAATCTCATCACAATGTATTTTATAGAACTTGCAGTTTAATGAACGAAAATAGGTTACTTACCACATATTGCCAACATTAATGGACATAAACGACTTGCAGCTGGCAAACGCCAACAACTATCGTAAATTACGTGAATTATTTTCAACATTAATAAATCTAATAAAATTTAAACTCCTACAGGAAGTACTATAAAATCACTTTTTCTTTTTTCATTATAACGGCAATTTCTACTGTCGATTCAAAAATCAATAAACATATTCCTCTTGTTCCGCGCAGAGCCATACGCCGGGGACTTGAGCGCTGGGTTAGGCGAGTATCCGAGACAACGCGCCATGTAGGTTAAGGTCTGCTGCGTCTTGCCTGACACACTTTGCCATCTGCATCGCTCGCCGCCACTTCTGCCCGACGTCGCCGTAATTTAAGTCTGCCACATGCCTAGGCCTGCGTACACTGACCAGAGCTTCAGAAAAAATAACTGCTTTACTAGAAAAAATTGTTGATTGTTTTTTTTCTCGTCTACTTCAAATCATTTGAAAAATATTCCCATTCGGAGAATACTTAATGTACATCTGTTGAAAGAAAAAAATGACTAAAGGGACGTTAGAACGGCGTTCCAATATTTTGCTGGCCAGTGACGCCGTTTTGCTGGTTGGTGCAGATGGAGTTCGTCGAACAAGCGGTTTTTTCACTTCTGTATTCATAAGTATTCTGTGTCATGGTCTTTCTCGTAGAGGTTCTGATGAGGCTAGTGACGAGCGTACTTGGGTCGCTCTTGCGCTCCCGCACTTCCAGTTCTCGGACACGCAATTTACGTCCTGGTAGCCAGCACTCGTGAAATTTAGTTTAGCAAGGGTTCAACTCCCTAGGACCGGAAAACGAGAACGGCAATCTTCAACCTTGATCCGTGGGGTCGATTATACTTAGAGGCCTCAAAAACACGCGGATTAATTTCTGGAACAGCTGTAATTAAAAAATTCGTACGTTAATGTTTCTTTATTGATTGTGCTACGTGTCATTTGACACCTCCTGGAGAACTCTGAGTCAAAAATAAAAACAACCAATAAAATGCAGGCCTAATCATATTATTCCACTGAGACAGCGAACAACCAAATGAGCAGCTTCACAAAACTGAAGTAACGCACAGGTAAAAAAACTAGCTAAATTTTCACGTCTCTTATTACAATCTATCTATTCCAAAGTAGCAGCTTGTATGACTCCGCCTGTCCATGTCTTTTGCAAAGTTTAAGTTGTGATGCCTGCCATCCAAACATGCATCATGTGTATAAACACCTGTTCATGACGAAAAAAAATTTCAGGACAAGTTGTGTTCCAAAACACTTAGTTAGTTCAGAACCACTTTCGTGTTTGGATACTTTCAATTGTTACGCGTAATATCTGTCTGCCCGCAAAACACGGACGGTTGGTATCGGAGAAACTTAATTCTGATTGGCACTCACTCGTCACCCTAAGACAAGCGGCAAATAGCCAAATGAATTGTCAAGTATGAACATAGGATATTGAAGTCTAGACTCCACGTAAATCTTTTCACGAAAAACAGGCGACCTTAATCATGAGCGATCAGCTGACAGTAACACTCCCCTTCTTTTCACCTCACAAACGCGATGTTACTTTTAATTACGCACTTGTAACCTTAAATTTATTAATGCTCTATTTTCTCTGTGGTTTGGAAATGCTTCCGTCTTTTATAATTTCGACACATTATGACTTCGCAATTTAAACCACCCTTGCCCTCTTCAAGTTACTGTTTGCTTTTTAAATATACACAGTATTTTGCCGTTTTTTTAAAACCAGATATTGTTTTGAAAATCTGTATATTTTTATTTGGTGGTTTTGAAATGCCCGTGAACAGCGCAAGGTCTTACCAAAAGGACGTTTTTTATTTATGAAATGGGGAAGGAATCGGCCAGGGCCTGGAATAAGGAATCATCCCAGCATTCGCCTGAAATGATTTCGTAGAACCATGGAAGACCGAAATCAGGATGGCCGGATTCATAATCGAACCTGTGTCCTCTCGAAAGCGAGTTGAGTGGTTTACCACTGCGCTACCTTACTCGGTAAACTGCGCCACGTCGCTACGCAAACTGCGCTACCACGCTCTGTATGTTTCAGACAAACGTGATACAAATCGTTTCTAACACTTGCAAAGCAAATCACACTTCTTGCCACGCGCTTTTATAATGCGATCTTAAACTTAATCCTCGTATCTTTTTCTGCTTTTCGAACTGTAAAGACTTTGCAAACGTCGTCTGTTTCCTTCACTTTTTAGGTAGGTCAGTACCTGTTCGGGTCTCTTTTTCGCAGTTTATCACTTTTTCTATCATCGTAATTGGTCTTCGACATGTAGCCGTATAATTAAATACTCGTACATGATGATTTATCATGATGTAAATTGCTAGGACTAAAATCGCTAACGCAGCCAATCTGTTTGTACGTAGAAAGTAATCTGAGTGTTACTGTGCTACTTCATGGAAAGGAGCCATCTGGCAAGCCAAACGGAATTCTGACTGACTGTTTGACACGTCGAATGCTAATTCGAATAGCAAACTAACTTCTGTTTACATTACTGTACACTACTTCGACCACTTTCTCAATGCGGAAATACGTACAGTATGGTGACGTCAAGCGAGAACTTGCTGGGGTTTGCTTGCCTTCTTTTATTACACGACTTGTCTTAGCTCCAGAAATTTTCCATGCTAGCAGATATAGATGAGTTATACCTACTCTATTATCATGTGCCATATAAGCATGTTCATTAAGGTCGCCCTTCCTTCTATTCATGCTGTTTATGTCAAGTTTTGAATACGACAGAGAGCAAGAGTTGATGTTCCGGTAGATTATACAAAAAAAATATAGTGTAAAGCAGCTGTTCTTGAAATTTCTTCTGACGGAAATTTATATCTACCTGCCCCTGGTTGGCTGCAGAACATATAAAACAAGGACATGTCAGGGAATTTTAACTGTTTGAAAAAAAAATTTTTTTTGGATAGGTCAGGGAGTTTCATCACGTTTTTGTTCTCGCTTAATTGTTCTCATTTTTAAATTGCATGCAGTATATTTTACACCATCTAAAATTGTTTGACATGATTATGACTGATTTATTTCTGAGAGGGTTATGTCCTGAAATTCTTTAGTGTTTGGGGAGAAAATTACTCGCTTTGCCCTTGGCGTAGGCTGCAGATCATGCATTTCAGTAATTTTATTGAACAGTTTTTCTAATATTCTTCGAAATATGTTATTGTTTTCATATTTATTTTATTTACTTAGTACTTGTTATGAACATTTACCATATCAAAGATACTTGCGAAAAATTCTTTGAAATGAAATAGGCTGTATTATTATCGTCTAATATTCATTGTAAAAACATATTCCTTTATATGCAGGCAACAAGCTCGGTAATGTGATTTGGAATTTCTGAATTGAAAAGTGTTTTTACACAAAATGATGGTAAATTAAACATTATCGTGTGTGCGTAAGGATTTTTCGACATGTATGAAAGTAGATTGTGTTCAGCATAAGTGATTAAGAACATTGTACTTTATTGATGATCTAGAACAATGTTCTTGGTTATGAATGACTACAGTCTGTAATACTCTTATTTCAGTCTTTCGTGACAGCGGTGACGCTGACATCTTCTTGTGACTGTCGACTTTAGATACAAATTTTGACACAAATGTTAACTAAAAACTCTTCGTAAATTGCCGCGGAAAGTATTAGGTTTTTTTCAATCATTTATCATGCAACAGCGTGAAAATTGTCAGAACTCTGAAGTATTTTTTATACATAGGGACAGGGATGGTAACGATCAGGCACCCAACTCTCAGAACACATAAGTAGTGAAACAGCCGCTTATACCGCGAACTTCAGTCGCAAACGCCAGGACCACGTCATCTCTGACCAGCAACATTCCATCACGCCGTTAGCCAATCAGCACATGGTGACTAACTTGCCAGCCGGTAGCCGGCTGCTGCACGCAGCGGCCAGTTACGACGCTCGTTCTCAGAGCCTCGCGGAGTTGGTAAATGTTGGTTCTCAAGGCTCCCGCCTTTCTGGCGCTTCAACTACTTTGCAGTGTGTTTTAAATACACGTTTTTTCTACGAAACTATTAAACTTGCTTACAACGAGCTTATCTACGAGAAGAACACACACTTCAGAAGAGGGATGTTGAGTGCTTTCAAGATATCATGCACGTTAGAAACATAATTTCAAAGCACTCCAACATAGCTAAAAACCTGCTAAATACGCGCTGTATCTCAAAATGTACTTATCAGATACATGCAGAACTACTCAAGGGCCCTCTATTGAACCTTCTTACAGACTTTTCGCCAATAAAATAATAGGGTAACCTCTGAAAGTGCCATAGATACACGCAGTGCGACAATAACACTGCACGTCAGTTCAGAGCCTTGCGCTTAGAGGCGATGAGGCATTTTATGCAAAGGCAGTTTCACCCTTATAGCTCCAGCGCTTTTCATTCTAAAATGTTCAGAGAAGCTGTTGGGATCGGGAGCGTTAAGACACCGGAGATGCGGGTAACGTCCAATAATGATGGCGCAGTTGTAGAGGGACCGTAGCAGGGATATGGCACTAGATATACCCATTCGATTCACTATTTTCTCAGGTCACAGCCGTGTTGCAAACATCAAAAATACAATTGAAATTTATTCATTTTTGAAAATTATAAGCTAAGGTACGACCAAAATACCCTTGCTTGGTTTATAACTACGAGATGGTTGGAAATATAATTTCACTTTTAATATATAGCAAATAACACAGTAACAATTTTGAAACTTCACTCGATAGTTGCACAGTTGCTGCCCTGTTCATCTTGATGCTTTCTGACTTACCTTCTGTTATGTTCACCGAGACGATATCGTTGATTTTCGATTTGATTTGTTAGAANACCGAGACGATATCGTTGATTTTCGATTTGATTTGTTAGAAGGACGCTTAAAACACAAAGGTGTTAGAAAACACGAGGTGTCACCAGTCTTCAATGCCTAATTGTAGGAACAATTCAAGCCAACCCCCGAATTAATGTATACCAGTTTCCAACTGAATGAATAGTACAAAAAAAAACCCAAAACCAAAGGGGTTATCTAGAAAATGTTTACCTTGACGAAGATGGGTTCTCTAAATTGTCTCATCAGGGTAGCTANGCCGGTAGCCGGCTGCTGCACGCAGCGGCCAGTTACGACGCTCGTTCTCAGAGCCTCGCGGAGTTGGTAAATGTTAGTTCTCAAGGCTCCCGCCTTTCTGGCGCTTCAACTACTTTGCAGTGTGTTTTAAATACACGTTTTTTCTACGAAACNTCCCGCCTTTCTGGCGCTTCAACTACTTTGCAGTGTGTTTTAAATACACGTTTTTTCTACGAAACTATTAAACTTTCGTACAACGAGCTTATCTACGAGAAGAACACACACTTCAGAAGAGGGCTGTTGAGTGCTTTCAAGATGTCATGCACGTTAGAAAGATAATTTCAAAGCACTCCAACATAACTAAAAACCTGCTAAATACGCGCTGTATCTCAAAATGTACTTATCAGATACCTATAGAACTACTCAAGGGCCCTCTATTGAACCTTCTTACAGACTTTTCGCCAATAAAATAATAGGGTAACCTCTGAAAGTGCCATAGGTACACGCAGTGCGACAAGAACACTGCACGTCAGTTCAGAGCCTTGCGCTTAGCGGCGATGAGGCATTTTATGCAAAGGCAGTTTAACCCTTACAGCTCCAGCGCTTTTCATTCTAAAATGTTCAAAGAAGCTGTTGGGATCGGGAGCGTTAAGAAACCGGAGATGCGGGTAACGTCCAATAATGATGGCGCAGTTGTAGAGGGACCGTAGCAGGGATATGGCACTAGATATACCCATTCGATTCACTATTTTCTCAGGTCACAGCCGTGTTGCAAACATCAAAAATACAATTGAAATTTATTCATTTTTGAAAATTATAAGCTAAGGTACGACCAAAATACCCTTGCTTGGTTTATAACTACGAGATGGTTAAAAATATAATTTCACTTTTAATATATAGCAAATAACACAGGAACAATTTTGAAACTTCACTCGATAGTTGCACAGTTGCTGCCCTGTTCATCTTGATGCTTTCTGACTTACCTTCTGTTATGTTCGCCGAGACGAGATCGTTGATTTTCGATTTGATTTGTTAGAAGGACGCTTAAAATACAAAGGTGTTAGAAAACACGAGGTGTCACCAGCCTTCAATGCCTAATTGTAGGAACAATTCAAGTCAACCCCCGAATTAATGTATATCAGTTTCCAACTGAATGAATAGTACAAAAAAAAACTGAAAACCAAAGGGGTTATCTAGAAAATGTTTACCTTGACGAAGATGGGTTCTCTAAATTGTCTCATCAGGGTAGCTANAAAACCAAAGGGGTTATCTAGAAAATGTTTACCTTGACGAAGATGGGTTCTCTAAATTGTCTCATCAGGGTAGCTAATATCTGAATTCATGGCTTTTCATCGTGCTGATATACTTTGACGAATGTTATGTTGGCAATATAACTGCGACCTGTTTACATTTAGAAGAGCAAAATAAGAGCTCCACGTAACACATGTAAGTGTCGCCTCTCTACTTTACTTGCTCTGTGGACCGTAGAGCAGAGCTATGGCGAGACGGGGGAAGAGGTTGTCGTAGTCGCGACTGCGGCGCTCAAGGCTACGACCGCCGGAGGTTGGAACACGCGGCGCGGCGGCGGAATTCCAGCCGCTGGTGAAAGCGAAGACGTCTGACCTTTACGCTCGCCACGGCAGGACAACGTCTCGTATTCCGGCAGCGCGCCTCCCGCCTTCCTCTTGGCACATCCCGGCGTGCACCACCGTCTCCAGCCACAGCTGACGTCGCCGGCCGAGCGAACGCGTCCGTCCCCTGCACGAATGCAGCAGCTAGGAAACTCGCATGATGTTTGTTTCCTCACTATATACTCTGCATGCTCGATTGCACAGTGGAGCGGAAACAACGAGCGTGCGCTTATTTCACCATGTTGGTTGAAATAAAAAATGCAGAGACTGCACACCGTGTAAACAGCCTTGGCGCACTTACACCCATGCATACCCAGTCTGCTCAACTGTATACATAACGCATAGGAAGGATATGTTATGCCGGTGGTGCACACTGCGAAGCTCAGTGACATATTCCTAGTGAGAATCTGGTTCGCAAACCCTGCCACTGTTCTAGGTTAATGAATAGGTGTTATACCAGCTTAAGTACTGCACACATTGACCAATTTCTTTTTTAATTGCAACACGTGTAGCTGTAAATTAATGTGGCTTTGAAAAGGATAACCTTACTTTCCGTAATTAAAAGTTAATGTACATTATATACTCAGTTCAGCCATACTGAAAACTACATAATTACATCCGTCTTCTAGATAAATGCTGGGGCCATGGTGGTGTAGTAGTCAGACTTCTCGCCTCCCACCAAAACGAACCGGGTTCGATTCCCGGCGGCTTCACCAGGATTTTTGAATGTAGGGAACGTGGCGGACGTTACAGTTTGACGGCGGGTTTTCTCGGGGTACTCCTTCCTCCACCCCTGCGTTCCGCGAGTGGTCAAGCCCTCGCTGTTGGTCGCTGGCCAAAATTTCTCAAATGCACTAATTAAAAGCACATTTTAAAATTATTTACCTTTAAATAAAACCTAACTTGCAGTAAGTTCACACCAGATATTCACGCCAACGTCACAGTTGGCGCACGAAGCATTTGTGCACCAGACCACGTGCACATGATTCGCGAGACCGACCGGTAGGAGAATGACGTAGGGGGTACACCGGTGAACTTGCAGCAGGGGATCGGAACAACTTCAACATGCACACAGCGCGTTGTAGAAGTAACGGAATTCGACCAAGCGTTCCAGCCTACTGGACTCCGTGTTTTACATTGTGGTTCCCCGTCGCCTTTCCACTTTCGATCCCTTAAAATGCAGAACTCCCCAATACCACGCACACTGCCTGGTTACTCTACTTGCATAAAAGAAAATAAACTATTGTGTTCTTTATAATCACTGTCATAATCACTGTTATCATTATGAAACTAATATCGATCGTACCAACGTTGATTATGGTGGAGAAGAAGCCAGCCAGGACACACTACGTTTTCTTAATTAGACGTAAAACATGTTAAGTGCTGAAGCTACTAGTAGCTATGTAAAGCCGATCCAGGCACAACGGGATCCGGGATAGAAGGTAGGAGTTTGGCACGATGACGTTACAGGTGCGGCTGGCAGCCTGGGACGGCGGGCCATTTTACTGACATAATTACTCATTTTCCCCTTAAAATGGCCCGTTCAACTTTCGAAAAAGCCTGTTTCGTCCCCAAAAATTGCCCCCTCCCCCTCAAACTTACATAAATTTCAAAATTTTAAGAAAAAAGTGCTTGCTCCTCAATTGTGGCTGAGGTATCCCGAACATCAGCCACAACGAAGAATCTGAGAAGCCGATAAAATAAAATAAATTTATAAATACTTTTCTAATTTTACATTCATTTTTATAATTAAAAATTTTTCAAGGCGTAAGTATTGCGTATTATACATCACCAAAATCGTCTTTCCAAAGCGCATACGATCGTGATGTTGTATCGATTATGTAACCTACTGTCAGAACCACCATATTGGATTTAAGAGGTATGCCCTACCCCACAATTATAAAAACTCAGCACCATCACCCACCTTACCAACACCCCTCCTCCATCTCAAAAACCTGTAACCAAAAAAATTGTAAAAATTAGCATACACAAACACCCAACCCCTCACCTCCCCACGCATTCAACCCCCATCACCACCTCAATTAGTTCCCTATCCCTAACCCCTCCCCAACACACACCCCCTCCC
>NQII01001700.1:50182-61545 GCA_002778355.1 Clitarchus hookeri
ATTTCCGAACTTCGCACTCCTATGACGTTAACACGTTTTTCTACAATAACTGTACCAATGAGTTGATTTTATCAATAATATCGCACTACACGTTCACTGTGAGACGGCGCCGTGAGTGTCACGTAGCTGCATATCGGACACCATTGCGAATAGAGCATATGTTTATTTATGTTTTCCCTTCAGAATGGCCTTTACTATCACCTCTTAACGTAGCCCCCCCCCCCATAAAATATCTTTATATATATATATTGGGTTTAACGTAATTAAACTTCTTAGCTCCTCGGTAGTTTACATATAATTTGTACCACGCATAAGGACCGCGAAGTCGTCGTTACTCATATGCAAATGAAGCCGAACAGTTTTCGTTGTGTCACGAGTCGCTCAGAAGTGCATTCCGCCACGAGTGACACACGTTGCACTTCTGTGGAGGAACTTGGCCGGCGAGTCCTCGCGACAACATCCGGTTGAACGACGCTGCTCGCCTTTCCTACATCCGGAGCGAACACGTCACCTGCAGCGGGTGGTGCAAGACGTCCATAAATAAAGTTATTCCTACTACAAGTTGGGGAGATCGTTGTCAAAAATTTGGCCAAGGCATATTCTCTACACTAGGTAAGCGCTAGTGTCGGAAATGTTCCAAATTTTCTCTATTATCAAACTTAAAAAACAGGATGATTGTAATATCCATAAATCTAACATACAATAACTTTGTGACTAAGTAAAATCTTTCTCTTTTATTATTTATGTAGCTTAAAATTTTAATTAAAAGTTACCTTTTGGAACACTGCGCACCTAGCGGCGGAATCCTTCCATATGCCAAACTCTCCAATGAGAAATCTCGTTTTGTTCCTAAACTGAGTAGAGTAAACTTTATTCATGGACAACAATGTCACCACAGTATAAGCACTTTTTAAAGCACTGCCTAGGATCTACTTGTATGCACTTCGTGTATTCTTCCAATATATGTAAAATTGACGTTCCTGTGTGCCCCGTCACTTTATTCATACCTAGGCCACGTGAAAATGTGAAATTATTAGAAAAGTAAATTTTTCCCAGATTAGCTCATTCTTACACCAATAAGCGCCAAAAAAAAACAGAAAGTAAAATACATAATTTCGGTGTTCACAAACGTTTATCTGATACTTTTAATTCAACGTTAAGACATGGAACTACTTTCCCTCCGTCGTTACCAACTTTACTGGGCTCAAGCCATAGTAAGTGTGCCCGTTAATATACATGCAGTTAGGGGCAGTGACATTTTTCAAACGTTGATTGCGCATAGTGGCGATGGCGCTCTTGTAGTGCATGCCAGTGTAACCCTTATAGCTCCCGCGCTTCTCGGCCAAAAAAGAAAAAAAACAATGAAAGCAGTAGGGTCCCTTAAGTGGCGGAATGCGTCTATTAAATGAAAGGAAAAAAACGTGGTCCGACAGAAAACCATAGGCAAAAATAAAAACTTAAGGAACGTCGATAAAAGTTAAGGATAACTTTTATAGTCTATTTACGGTTTCTTCACACTTTTTAAATCAAACATTTGAAAAGTTACCCCGTGCGTGACATACTTGTTTGTTTCCTAAATATGTCACTATCGCAATCGTTTTATACTTGTGTTAACATAAAAATACCTTACTTTTTATTGCAATTAACTTTTACGTATTTTTTATCTATACGTTGTAATATTTAATTTATAACTAATATAAATAAAAACAGGTGCCTAGTAAGAAATAGTTCTTATGCTAAATATTATTACAGTGCGCAAGAATGCGGTGCATTGTCCATTTAGTGTAATTTCTTAGACTCGGTTAAGCTTTGTTTGCACGAGGTGGAGGAATATCCTGGAAGTAGGACTTCAGTATGGCTTCAGAAAAGTTGGAATTAACCGTGAATGGAATATACCTCCACATTTCCCAGAAAGGGCATAGTTGTGGGGGCGGAAGGTCACGTACGCGTGGTCCTACCTGTGGCTGGTCATGAAATAAATATTATAGTATATTCGCGGTTTCTTCACGCTTTTTTAATCAAACATTTGAAAAATTAATTCCATGGATGATGTTTTTAGTTATTTCCTAAATAAACCATGTTTCACAAGCGTTATATACGTATGTTAACACGAATTTATCTAATTTTTCGTTGAATTTAAGTTTTACCTCTATTTTATTAATAAATTATAATAATTCGTTTACAATAAATATGAAGGAAAACAGTGAAAAAACATGTGTGTTGGTACCAACTAATAGGAAATAGTTCTCATGCAAAATATAATTACAATTGAGTGCGCACGAATTCAGTGCGTTGCCTTAAATAGGCTTTGCACGAGGCGGAGGGAAATCCTGGAAAGAGAACTTTAGTAGGGCTTCAGAAAAATGTGAAGTAACGGTGAATGGATTATATATGTACTGCGTGGCCTTCTTCTATGAGTAGCTGCACGCCGACCTGACCAACGCATGTTGTGTTTGCGTCTCGCTGGACGCGGAGTGGTATTGGGCGCGGCGACGTCTAGAGGGTCGCACAAGCAGAAGGTAATCGAGGCCAGTCAAGCCTGTCCTTGCTGACCGGTCCGGTGCATGGTCGCACATGCGATCCACAGCCAGGTTGCACGGCACGTAACTAGACCTGCGTGCGTGGTCGCAGCCTCCGACACACATTCCTGCATCCAGCTGCGTGCCTTGCGTTTCCCCCGCGGCCCCGCGAGACAGCAAGGTGTGCCGGCACGACAGTCACACGCTTCGCCAAGCGTCGTGCTATACCTCTTAACACATATTGTACTTGGCGATTTACCTCGCTAGCAATTCAGCAGTTTATCGCTCTGATCTCTCTCATTGTCTCCACTCGACATCCGCCCAACTCTAACTTTATTATACTGACTTTTCTTTTAATAACTGAAGGTTAAGTTAAGAATTTCAAAATACACTTGTAATGGCAACGCAATTAATAATAACTGAATGGTACAGGGGAAAAAAAGGATGATTGTCCATTTTTACAAAACATGAGGCTATGGGGTCATCTGATAGAGAATTGTCAGTACTGTTGGCATGCCAAAGCATAACAGTTAAAGGAGATGATAGTCTGGAATAACAGGCCTTGGAAGTAACACTTCCAAGGGAAGAGTTTATAGATTCGATTGCTTTTTACTTAATACCAGAAAAAAGGGACATTCATATTTTTGCATCTTTACTCCTCGAATGTTTTTGATTATTGCCTTTAACGCTTCTGCTTTTTTGGTAGGCTGGAGTTTTTGAGTTCGTGTTTGTGCTGATGGAATGGGTAGGTAGCTTACACCTAAAACATCCGAAGGTGATGCATCTGCAACCTCGTCCACGAATGTAGTATTGAGTGAACGTCTTACACGCTTTAAATTCTAATTAATCATTTTCATTTGTTCACGGAATTCCGTGATAGTACCCTGAGAGGTGTAATGGCGTTGCGGAATTATCATTGTCCTGAAGAAATGTTAACGGTCGTCGATTGCTATATTTCCACTCCATTCTGCATTTGTTATTACAAGCATCACTTTCCCAGCAGAAACAGTGTGTTGCATCAAAAACAGTATCCATGTTGCCGCTGACTTTCATTCGTTCATCGTGCCTGAGCGGCTTTCCTTTCAGCACTGCACCCGGCTGTACTAAATGCATAACTCGTTCAAAAAAAGTACAGACACTACCAAACTTGTCATAAAAGCACAGTTTAAGTTGTATATGAAAGAAGTATCTATATACTTTACTACACTATAAAATATTTTCCTAGAATATACATTTTTAATACCACAACAATTAGTTAATGTAGTTTTTTTTACAAAATATAATTTTTTTTAGAGTCTGCATGCTTCACAAAGCACATTTTGCAAGGAAATTTTCGTCAAGCAGGACAATCGTAGTAATTTCCATGGTTTGTAAATATATTTAATAGGCTAGTTAATTTCATTCAAATCCATTTCAGTCATGGCACTTACTGTATAATGTTTTATGGCGGAAATGGTTGTATTGATACACATTAAATATCCAATACTTTTTTTTAGCGAAATGTATAAAAAATTGCTGTGTATAAATCACCACGAGTTCCAATCAACCCGAGTACGTATTTTTAAACAAGGCCAGGCCATGCAAACGGATTCATGTGTGCAGGAACGCATAAATTACAACACCTTGTGCGGACTGCGCTGAATCTTCTACCTTTGTAGTGCTCGAGATCTCCGGGATGCAGAGGCAATGTAGGGCGGAGGCGTTTATGATGTAGCCTCCACGTGAGATTGAGGTGTGTCGGTTCCAAGAAGCCCGTGTGACGTGGCTCAAGTCAAGAAAGTTGCCCGCGCTAAACTAGCGGCAACCAAGGAAATGAGTCGAGGTTATTAGATGACGCAGAACATTCCACAAAAACTTTACTACATAATTTTCTTTCAGCCTGAGATAATGATTAGAAAAAATTAACATAATTCTATTTTAGCACCTTAATAGAGATTATTTCGACATTCCTTAAACTGGGTTATCCTGAACTATGGGAGGGACCGTGTTGGTGTAGTGGTNTGGGTTATCCTGAACTATGGGAGGGACCGTGTTGGTGTAGTGGTCAGACTACTGGCCTCCCGTCAAGACGAACCAGGTTCTATTCCGTGTGGGGTCACTCCCCGGATTTTCTCATGTGGGAATCGTGCTGGGCGATTCCGCTGATCGGCGGGTTTTCTCGTGGATCTTCCGTTTCCCCGGCCCTTGCANGAAATAATGATTAGAAAAAATTAACATAATTCTATTTTAGCACCTTAATAGAGATTATTTCGACATTCCTTAAACGGGGTTATCCTGAACTATGGGAGGGACCGTGTTGGTGTAGTGGTCAGACTACTGGCCTCCCGTCAAGACGAACCAGGTTCTATTCCGGGTGGGGTCGCTCCCCGGATTTTCGCATGTGGGAATCGTGCTGGGCGATTCCGCTGATCGGCGGGTTTTCTCGTGGATCTTCCGTTTCCCCGGCCCTTGCANCATGTGGGAATCGTGCTGGGCGATTCCGCTGATCGGCGGGTTTTCTCGTGGATCTTCCGTTTCCCCGGCCCTTGCATTCCGGTGCAACTCCATATTCACCTCAGTATATATATTATGGGGTTTTAGGCAGTGGCAACTGGCAGTGGACCAGTGGAGGGCAGTGGCATCTGGCAGAGGACCCGAGGTGACATTGACTATGACNGGCAGTGGCATCTGGCAGAGGACCCGAGGTGACATTGACTATGACATTTGACATCAATTCATGCCGCCATCTTGTTTCAAGAATGTTTAAGTTCATGCTCTGTTATTCTTCTGTGGTACGTCATGCTCTATCATTCCATGCCCCCATATTTTTTCTGGAATTTTCTATTTCCCTGCTCTGCCATTCCTTTTCGCCTCTCTCAAACCGGATATTGTCTGCTGTTGGCTGCTATCTTGGATGTCTGTAGGCCGCCATATTGTATCGTTTTCCGCCATCTTGGTGCTAGCCATCACCTTGGAAGTTTCATTTATTACCCACAAGGGGCACCATCTTGGTTCCCTTACTGTGTGCTAGGTATCGCTAGTGTCGCTTGATGTCGTCATCGGCTACTAGGAGCGCTAGTGTCGGCTGGAGGTTGTTCCATGTGCTGTATGCATACACTCGCCTCTATTGTCGTGATATGGTTTAATACAGTATATAAAGCTGTGGAGGTGAGGAACGGCGAACTGCCGGACCTTGGATTGGTAGACAGACGCAGACGCCCTAGTTGACTGAGCCATCAGGACATCGGTGTCAGTACAGGTATAAATGATGTATGTATATATAAAAATAACCATTGGGATATGTCTATTCGAGATGTAATGAAAAATATAAATTGCGAGATGTCATCAGTTTGTAAGCATAGTTATGTATAAATCAGACAACTGAGGAGGTCAAGCAACTTTCATGGACGATTTTAGTACGCTTGGCCTCATAACGGCCCTCACGAGGTATGGGCTGTTCCGGTAAAATTNGCAACTTTCATGGACGATTTTAGTACGCTTGGCCTCATAACGGCCCTCACGAGGTATGGGCTGTTCCGGTAAAATTATCACTTATTAGGGCCTAGTTTCTTTTTTCTTTCAGCCGCATTTTGTCCTTTAACCACCGTTTTCCATAAATATTGTCATGTTAGTAATAAACACAGTGTGTATATTCCACCCCACGTCTACAGCTAAAATAAAATATATTGACTATTATTCAAAATGAGAGGGCTTTCAAAAAGTGCTCACTTTACCGTGAATGGTCTATACCAAACAGGCTGTGTCAACTGTCCGATTCAAAATTAACTGCAGCTCCTGACCTGACTTTGGAAGGTGGAAGGGGAGGGGGGCCTTCCANGCAACTTTCATGGACGATTTTAGTACGCTTGGCCTCATAACGGCCCTCACGAGGTATGGGCTGTTCCGGTAAAATGATCACTTTTTAGGGCCTAGTTTCTTTTTTCTTTCAGCCGCATTTTGTCCTTTAACCACCCTTTTCCATAAATATTGTTATGTTAGTAATAAACACAGTGTGTATATTCCACCCCACGTCTACAGCTAAAATAAAATATATTGACTATTATTCAAAATGAGAGGGCTTTCAAAAAGTGCTCACTTTACCGTGAATGGTCTATACCAAACAGGCTATGTCAACTGTCCGATTCAAAATTAACTGCAGCTCCTGACCTGACTTTGGAAGGTGGAAGGGGAGGGGGGCCTTCCANTGTCAACTGTCCGATTCAAAATTAACTGCAGCTCCTGACCTGACTTTGGAAGGTGGAAGGGGAGGGGGGCCTTCCATGCTATTGTTTCTAGTCCTAATTGTTTAGTATAAAAAATATGACATTTCAGTTTTGTTTTATCATCTTTATTGTTATAATGTTCAATATGAAATATGCCACTTGGGACCTGGAAGCAAGACAATGAATTATTTTCACCTTAGTCCCCACACATGTTTCAAATTTTAATCGTATGTGAGAGAATTGGCATGCGAGACGCAAACACAATATTATAATTGTTTTTTAGTTAAAAAAATATTATCTGAATAAATCTACAATGCTTAGAGGATTTATGCTGCTGTAATAGAATATGCCTTTATTTCGTGTATGTTTAAGTAAAATTATTTGTGCCTGATATGCAATTTTAAAAAAATTGTGGTCCATTCTAGTTTATAGTATTAATTTCAGTATTCAATATACTTATATTTCCTTTCAATATCAATTATATGCTTGCCATATTTTTTTCTACCACAAATTTATTTTCAAACTTTTGACGTGGTTATGGCAAACATACATTTATTAAAAAAAAAAAAATTATTTATCAGCACGCACCTAGAGCGAAACGGAAAAATACCATAGGAAAAATAACGAGCCTGAGCACGCGACCTACGAAATGCGTGTCCCCTCGGTAGTCTAAGACCAACGCGATAATTGTGTAACACTTTGTATTTTGATACAGGTACCGAAATACAAAAACGAAAGTCATTTCCGAAAAATACATAGTTCATTTTTCACCAATATACACACTACACTTTTCACATTACAACATCCAAATAAAAAGNTTTCCGAAAAATACATAGTTCATTTTTCACCAATATACACACTACACTTTTCACATTACAACATCCAAATAAAAAAAGGTTTTTTTTAGGCAATCACATGTATTTGCCTTGAAAACATTACTTCTATAAAGATAATTTACATTTTCAAAATAAAATAATTTCTACTATAACATCTCTAAAGAATGTTCATGGTTAACTGCACTTTTGAAAGCCCTGCTTAAGATCCACTTGCATGCAGATTATGTATCTTTCCGCCATGTGTATATTTAACATTACCATGAGCCTGATCACTTTATTCATGCGTGGATAAAGTGAAAGTCTGAAATTATTAGAGTAGTAAATATTTTACAAATTTCCTAACAGGATAACTTTCTGTCAGTGAAAAGATGAATTCGATTGTTGATGAACTCGGAGCTAGAGGCTTTATTGAATTAAATAGTATGTATATGTGTGTGATTTTTGTTAATTTAATAGCAAGTGCGATGACCTGATGGGCGTGGCCTCGAACAAGCGAGTGTGTTTCAAGTCAAGCGAGGTCGTAACAGGGCAGCGAGGCCATTTTCTGGGTAGGAAGAATATGGAAAAATAAAATGTACTACATTGGATGTTTTGTAATAAATAGGAAACCTCGGTTATACAAAGGTTTGGTGTTAAGATTTGAATCAAAATACTAATATTTTTACTTTCATCTGTATGCATTGGTTAATTCGGCTGCAGGTCGAATTGGAATTTACTTCAAAGGATGAAAAAGTTTTCTTTGTGTGCTATTGCTTTCTTTTGTTTTTATAAAATCCTTTTTATTGAAAAATTATGCATGTTGCTGTAAATAAAAATTGTGTGTATTGGACAGATAAAAACCAATAGCAGCAGCCATAAATTNTTTCCGAAAAATACATAGTTCATTTTTCACCAATATACACACTACACTTTTCACATTACAACATCCAAATAAAAAGAGGGTTTTTTTTAGGCAATCACATGTATTTGCCTTGAAAACATTACTTTTATAAAGATAATTTACATTTTCAAAATAAAATAATTTCTACTATAACATCTCTAAAGAATGTTCATGGTTAACTGCACTTTTGAAAGCCCTGCTTAAGATCCACTTGCATGCAGATTATGTATCTTTCCGCCATGTGTATATTTAACATTACCATGAGCCTGATCACTTTATTCATGCGTGGATAAAGTGAAAGTCTGAAATTATTAGAGTAGTAAATATTTTACAAATTTCCTAACAGGATAACTTTCTGTCAGTGAAAAGATGAATTCGATTGTTGATGAACTCGGAGCTAGAGGCTTTATTGAATTAAATAGTATGTATATGTGTGTGATTTTTGTTAATTTAATAGCAAGTGCGATGACCTGATGGGCGTGGCCTCGAACAAGCGAGTGTGTTTCAAGTCAAGCGAGGTCGTAACAGGGCAGCGAGGCCATTTTCTGGGTAGGAAGAATATGGAAAAATAAAATGTACTACATTGGATGTTTTGTAATAAATAGGAAACCTCGGTTATACAAAGGTTTGGTGTTAAGATTTGAATCAAAATACTAATATTTTTACTTTCATCTGTATGCATTGGTTAATTCGGCTGCAGGTCGAATTGGAATTTACTTCAAAGGATGAAAAAGTTTTCTGTGTGTGCTATTGCTTTCTTTTGTTTTTATAAAATCCTTTTTATTAAAAAATTATGCATGTTGCTGTAAATAAAAATTGTGTGTATTGGACAGATAAAAACCAATAGCAGCAGCCATAAATTAAAAAAAAAAAAAATGTTTTCAATAATAAATAGTCTCATGATATCGTCTGCTCGTATGGCCTACTAGTAGGGCACACATATGACTATTTTCTGTAACCGATTAAATTTTAAATGTACTAAATATGTATGCGTGTGTTGTGTGTGTTTGTCTGGTTGTAAATACAAATTACAACTGTTTAACAGTATTTACTTTTAATTACAATAACATTTCCCTACATATGCAACCAAAAATATTTAATAGATAATTAAAATTTTTGAAATCATTTTTATATAACTGCAAAGTGAATAATAAATATACTTGCAAAGTGAATAGTAAATACACTTGCAAAGTGAATCATAAATATACTTGCAAAATAAATAACATATACAATACAAGTTAAGATTATCGTGTGTTAGGTAGAAAACAGCATTCCTGCCTGTAATAATTATACATTTTGAACTCCATAAATTAAAAATAGATGATTGTGGCAAACAATTAGATTATAGCAGATTGTAAAATTAATTTACAAAGTGTATGGTCGATACGAGGTGACATGGTTCTAACATACCTATTTCTTAAAGCAAATGCTGTACTAAATAGAAGTTCTTGGATGTGCAAAGGTTTGGTGACAAAATGCACAATAAAAATATTGCTTATTTCTATCGGATGTATGCAGAGTTCAGTTCGCCTGAGGAGAGTTTAATTGGAATACTTTAAAAGATTCTACAAATTCCATCTATCTCCTCTGGATATTACTTTAACAAATATGTATGTTGCATACAATACTGTTATTAAAATAAAACCAGTTGGGAAACGTGTATGGCAAGTATCGTTAAGTTATTTCTTTTAACGAAAATTATCTCAGCTAAAGATGCGAACTGGGGACTTTTGATAATTTGTTGGTAATGCGTACATTTAAGACATCTCTTTACCAGTTAAATATATGCAGTAATAATAATGACACAAAACTCTTATGCATTCAGATTGGATGCATAGATAATGTAAAGCAGGACTCACTGAAAACCAATACACATGCGTATACAAAGAACTCTAGCTGTACACGTCAGAAAAATGGCGTCACTGACTAGTAACATGCCAGAACGCCGTTCGCCAATCAGCGCCTGGCAGCCCAGCCAGTAGGGAATCATTCGCAGCACGCGGTAGCCAATCTCGCACATGGACTGGAACAGGGCTTTGCGAAACCAATCGGCGAATGGGTTCACTCACATCAAAGGAACCACCACTTTTCGTTCCTGTGTACTATTGTACTCTGTGGCTATTGCTTGGCGCTATTGACAAAGGAATGTGTTTTGATCGTGCTGCACTGTTAGAAAAAATTTCCGTAAAATTACTAAAATACCGGTTACAAATTATCTAGCCATCTGCGTTAAATTACAGTCACACCTTNTTTTTTTTTTTTTTTTTTTAAATAACGTCCTCTTCGTAAGTTTCACTTAAATCTCCGTGAATTCATGGAATGAGTCCACAAACTTTGCAAGTTTGTTTTGTTTTTAAATGTGCTCTTTATAAAAGGAGTAACCAAAACAATGCTTTACTTTCGTTATGGGGGTGATTCACTGTGTATAAAAATGACTATTAAAAATGTACGGTGGCTAGATTTGAACTCTGAAAAAAATGTTGATACTTCAATACATTATCCACTCACCTTCCCTCGCTTTTACAAGAAATGGTGTTGTAAATACGTAATTTATATGGAATGATGCATGCACCACTTACTTTCTAGTAATGTTAGTGTGTGTGCCGTTTTGTTTTTTATTTCAGGTTTATAAACAGAGGTATGAAAAAGTTTTATTTTCGTAATGTATTTCACTGTGTGTAACCGAGAAATAAAAAACAATTTAAATATTTAGTTCTGTAGTGGGATTTGCACGACTCACCTACCACACATTTACACGAAGTATTTTGTAAATGTGGATTTTACATGAAAGTGACGAACGCGCCTGTCTTAGTTTCAAGTCGGGTTAGAGTGCTTGCTATATTTGCGGTTTATAAAATGAGGTTACGAAAATATTGTATTACTAGATGTGCCCGCGGCTCCGCTCGCATGGACTACAGAATTATTG
>NQII01001700.1:61555-83171 GCA_002778355.1 Clitarchus hookeri
CTCTTCCTTACGCTACACTTTCACCCGCCGCCACCATTTCTCTCCACGTCCGCGTACGGTAAACCGACTCGCGAAAGTAATTTTTTTGAGATATTTTCTCGCGATAAATAGTAGCCAATATCAACTTTCAGCCGTCCAACTATTTCTGTGCAAGAAATTACGTTGACCTGTTGCTAGGTTGCGACGTTGCATTGTTATTGCGTTTGTGTACTTTTTCATTTTCCAATAAGAATTTCGCTAAGGGAATGAGAAATTATCTCGGGGTAAAAAGTAGCCTATGTCACTTCCCGGCCCTCCAACTATCTCTGTGTAAAAATTGACGTCGATCCGTTGCTCCGTTGAGACGTGGAAGGACAAACAAACACACTTTCGCATTTATATAATAGTTAGGCTATATGTAGCAAGGACCGATATATTTTTTCAGTTACATATCAATCGATAAGTATCAACGTATCGATTCTTATTAACATATCGATAAGTATCGACATATCGATAGGTATCGATATATCGATATATCTAGCATTGACGCAGCATTGTACGCTGAGTGCTAATTTTACTAAAAAAAAATTTTTTAAGGGAATGAGATATTTTTTCGGGATAAAAAGTAGCCTATGTCAACTTTTACTGAAGTACAGAAGCGCAACCAACGATCTTTCATGGAACGACCTGAGTGAAGTAGCGTTCGGGAGGACCGGGGTTCGAATCCCAGTTTGGCCATTCTCATTTTGGATTTCCATGGTTTCCCGAAATCGTTCCAGGCGACTAGAGACACGCGCCCAGTAAATTTGGCAATGAAGGAGGGAAAAGTTTTATCTCTGGTAATAACACTTGTTAGTATTTCTCTGTTATAGATAGATATATGCTACATCGGAGTATTTTTAGGTATTTTTATTCTACACAATTCTTTACTACATGATATTGTTCCATCTTTAACGGTTTAGACAGCGCATTGCAAGAGGGCGCACTGACGGCAAATTTTTTTCCTACTTGATTCACTATTATAGTTAGTAAATTTTTTGAGATATTTTCTCGTAAAAAAAAGTGGCCAATATCACCTTTCATCCCTCCAACTATTTCTGTGCAAGAAATTACGTCGATCTGTTGCTCGATTGCGACGTTCCATCGTTGACGTTGCATTGTTATTCCGTTTGTGTACTTTTTTCATTTTTCAATAAGAAATTTAAACAAGATATTTTCTCGNAGATATTTTCTCGCGATAAATAGTAGCCAATATCAACTTTCAGCCGTCCAACTATTTCTGTGCAAGAAATTACGTTGACCTGTTGCTAGGTTGCGACGTTGCATTGTTATTGCGTTTGTGTACTTTTTCATTTTCCAATAAGAATTTCGCTAAGGGAATGAGAAATTATCTCGGGGTAAAAAGTAGCCTATGTCACTTCCCGGCCCTCCAACTATCTCTGTGTAAAAATTGACGTCGATCCGTTGCTCCGTTGAGACGTGGAAGGACAAACAAACACACTTTCGCATTTATATAATAGTTAGGCTATATGTAGCAAGGACCGATATATTTTTTCAGTTACATATCAATCGATAAGTATCAACGTATCGATTANAGTTAGGCTATATGTAGCAAGGACCGATATATTTTTTCAGTTACATATCAATCGATAAGTATCAACGTATCGATTATTATTAACATATCGATAAGTATCGACATATCGATAGGTATCGATATATCGATATATCTAGCATTGACGCAGCATTGTACGCTGAGTGCTAATTTTACTAAAAAAAATTTTTTTAAGGGAATGAGATATTTTTTCGGGATAAAAAGTAGCCTATGTCAACTTTTACTGAAGTACAGAAGCGCAACCAACGATCTTTCATGGAACGACCTGAGTGAAGTAGCGTTCGGGAGGACCGGGGTTCGAATCCCAGTTTGGCCATTCTCATTTTGGCTTTCCATGGTTTCCCGAAATCGTTCCAGGCGACTAGAGACACGCGCCCAGTAAATTTGGCAATGAAGGAGGGAAAAGTTTTATCTCTGGTAATAACAATTGTTAGTATTTCTCTGTTATAGATAGATATATGCTACATCGGAGTATTTTTAGGTATTTTTATTCTACACAATTCTTTACTACATGATATTGTTCCATCTTTAACGGTTTAGACAGCGCATTGCAAGAGGGCGCACTGACGGCAAATTTTTTTCCTACTTGATTCACTATTATTGTTTGTAAATTTTTTGAGATATTTTCTCGTAAAAAAAAGTGGCCAATATCACCTTTCATCCCTCCAACTATTTCTGTGCAAGAAATTACGTCGATCTGTTGCTCGATTGCGACGTTCCATTGTTGACGTTGCATTGTTATTCCGTTTGTGTACTTTTTTCATTTTTCAATAAGAAATTTAAACAAGATATTTTCTCGGGATAAAAAGGCTCCGTTATGACGTGAAAGAGGAACAAACAAACATCCAAACACACTTTCGCATTTATATATAAACAGAAGATTTTCGTTGTGTGCGTGTTTTTACTGTGTTTGCAGAATGTTTTGTCCTGTAGCGGAATTTTAACAAGGATCAACGAATTAGCACTCCATGAGTGATTCTCACTCACCTACTACTATTTTACACGAAGTAGTATTGTGAAGATGGGATTTTATACGCTTCAGATATCATCTGCATTGTTCGTGTCTCAAAATCGAAGCCACAAGAATACTAAGAGCTTCCGTATTTTATATTTATGGAGCTCATTTCCGTTATTCGCCATTACGAAGTTCGTTTCCGTAACTTAACTCTACATTTCCGTAAAGGTTTCCGTAAATTTACGGAAATTTCAAACGGTGTGGTAGTAAAAATAACGCTCCTTACCGCCAGCTTGTTGTTTCACCTATGCTGAGGAGAACTGAAATGTAGGATGGTCTGATACTGCTTGAATAAGCTGTGAGTACTGTATGACTATTTAGATTAACCATATTTAAATTGGTAGGACAGCATTTAGCGTATGTCGAGATGATGTGACAAGCAATTTTTTCCCCAGCTGATTTTTTATTCGCCTCAGTACAGAGTATTAATTCATAAACCATTTATGTTCATACATTCACTATGTTTGTGACTTTCATATGTGCGAGGCGGGAGTAAATGATTGTTTCAGTGCTTCGTACTGCATATATCATGAAGGATGTTCGATCCTCGACTTAAAAATCGTTTATTTATATAAATAGCAAAGCGTAAACGCAAAGTAAACTTTTTCTTATGCCAAGTTGGTGGGCCTGATATGAGCATACTATGCTTGAAACAATATTTCAGGTAAGGCGATAACTTTCCCGTATTTTCGAATCGAGCTGCTTGCATATACGGCTCATAATTACTTTTTAAACAATAATAGTACACCTATACCTTTAGAAAATTCAANACTTTCCCGTATTTTCGAATCGAGCTGCTTGCATATACGGCTCATAATTACTTTTTAAACAATAATAGTACACCTATACCTTTAGAAAATTCAACGTGGTGCAGAACATGGTCGAACAACGAGTTTTCATGTTGCCACATTAGCTCTAGTGAAGCTGCCTTATGTCTCTGGATGGTGAACAAGAAAGCCACTGACTCTGGTCATGCCTGCGACAATCAAATGGTCCTCACTCCTGGCAGTCTGTTGAGATCGTCCAGAACTGCAGCAGTGTACGGGTTCCTTCATGTGCCCATTGTACGTAACAAAATCTGACTGTGAAATTTTAACATCTTAAATTATGTCATGCCATCCACCCTGTCTCTCACTGCCCTATNAAATCTGACTGTGAAATTTTAACATCTTAAATTATGTCATGCCATCCACCCTGTCTCTCACTGCCCTATTCTCTGTCTTGTCCTAAACTTTAGGCATGTAATCACATATTCCGACTTCATATTCGTATCCCCCTTCAATATACATGTTTGTGCAATATACTTGACCCCATCACTCCATTCGCCGTCAGGGGTGATGCCTATGATATGAATTTTGTGGCTATATCTTAAACAGTTCGGTAATTATGGCTAATTATGCTTATACGATGGCTTAAGCATAATTTGTCTAGCCACTCTGATCGACGTCAGCGGCGATGCCTATGATATTAATTTGGCAACTAAACAGTTAAAAAATTATTGCTAACTATGCTTATAAGTTTGTGGCAGTCAGATATAGACATATTGTACTTGAAATAATTAGCATGGGTACAATTAGCATAGGCATCGGTCAAAGGATATGCTTGTAACGAGGTGGAGTGATAGCATGAAGTAGCATGAGGGGGTGATGAATTATAACATTCTTGAAACAANGATATGCTTGTAACGAGGTGGAGTGATAGCATGAAGTAGCATGAGGGGGTGATGAATTATAACATTCTTGAAACAAGGTGGCTGACTCAAAAACAAGATGGCCGATGATGACATGGAATAACAGCATGAACTGAAAAATTCTAGAAATAACGTGATGGCATGGAATGACAGAGCATGAAGTATCATGGTAGAATGACAGAGCATGAAGTGGAACATTCTTGACTAAAGTTCATGCTATTTTTAGACTGAGTGATTCATGAAAATTTGGGTATTNTGACAGAGCATGAAGTGGAACATTCTTGACTAAAGTTCATGCTATTTTTAGACTGAGTGATTCATGAAAATTTGGGTATTGAAACTTTTTGCAGGAAATTTTGAGAGGCATTTTAAATGTTTTCCAAGGTAAAATGTCAAGGTCAAAGGTCAAGGTCATCCAAGGGGTGTCCATCCTACCGTTCTAAGCCCCACACCCGTCCAGCAAGGCAGAATGACAGCATGAGCTGATGGCTGGTGCAATCCAATATGGCGGATGGCTCTGGGGTTCCGACACCCCAGACCCCTGTCCATCAAGGCAGAATGACAGAACATGAACTGGAACATTCTTGAAACAAGGTCATGCTATTTTTAGACTGAATGACTCATGATAATTTGGGTAAGGGAACTTCTTGCAGGAAATTTTGCAGATTTGGAGGGAAATTCGGGAAATTTTGAGGGAAATTTTAGGCAATTTGAGTGTTTTCTGGGGTAAAACGGGAATTTGAGGTCAAGGTGAAAGGTCAAGGTCACTCTGGTATTCTGCCAGGTGCCACTGTCCTCCACTGGTCCTCTCCCAGATGCCATGGGCTCCGAGGCTCCGAAGTCTGCAGCCTGTGCAAGTTTCCCCATTATCTATCACTCACCTCACTTCACCTTCATTGGCTCTCAAGATATTAAGAGCCGCCCAAACCTCTCAAGAGAATTTCTTCAGTTATTTATGTACGTTTTAAGTCCAAACCGTAGGTAACCGAAAAAATTATTGCAGTCAGTGCTTGAGGTTTGAGTGTGGCTGGCTTCAACGAAACCGTAGGTCCATATATATATATATATATATATATATAGAGGGAGAGGGAGAGAGAGAGAGGCTGGCTGGAAGAACTAGTAGAGACGCTGACTGTAAGGCTTGGTTCACGATGGAAAACATGCACGTAATGAACGTGAAGTTATCAGAATGAAATTAGGTACTCTTTACGAAACGGCTCGCGGTGATCGTGTACGTGTCTGTATAGAAAACATCTTCGACCGCGTAGACGTATTTGAAATGGCAATATTTTATTTCGTGTTGTGTGCATGAGACTGCCAATCAACAGGATAGTAGGAGAAAATAAGAATACAAAGAAATGTATTGTGTTTATTTATTAAAGATTTTAATAGAAAAAAAAAACAATTACCTTTACGCATTTAAAAAATGCATTTAAACCATGTTACTTACTTAATATATCACTGCTTCGCCAAAATAAGATTAATTTATAATCTTTTGCAGTTGGTAGAGACCTACAAATTTCGCGTTATTATTTGGCGGCAGACTAAAATCCAAGATGCTGTATGTTCTTTTGACTTTTGCCATTGGTAGACAACTTGTGTGGCTCCCTCCGAGGACACCTGTAGCCAATAGTAAAGGCCCAAAGGTTGAGCAACCAATCTCCAGTACAGCGGCCACACAGGCAAATAATGCTGTATAATTTCCAGTAACCAATGATATCACAAAATGCGCTCAAGTTATCAAGGTAGTGAAGTCTAGCATGTTACCAAATAATAACGCGAATTTTGCAGATTCCTAGCAATTGGTTAAACGTAAAACGAGTATATTCACAATGAACTTCACTTTCACGTTCGTGTTCTGTGCACACGTCCTGTTACGTACAGGAAATTGATCGTGAACCGAGCGTAAAAGTTTGTTTTCGATTCAGTACTGGATAATAAATAGGCCTACTTGTACTTATAACCAGAAAACTATCTACACGGAAAATGAGTTTGGCAGTTTGCGATTGATCTAGCAACTGTTAAGTACAACCATTCAGAATCATAGGAAACAAAAGCTGCCGATGCATATATATATATATTTTTTTTTGATCTTCCACTATACATTAAAACCTAGATTCAAAAACACTGCATAACTAACATAACCTTAATCCAAGACGTAAATCCAGCTTCCCGCCAACAACAGCTAATGCTGTGTTGTGATTGGTTATTTCCTCTAGACATGTACTTAAGATATAAAATATANCTTCCCGCCAACAACAGCTAATGCTGTGTTGTGATTGGTTATTTCCTCTAGACATGTACTTAAGATATAAAATATAACAGTATATTTAGTCGTGCCCAGGCCATTCACGGCAGTCAAAAGTCAATAGCCTCGAACACAATCTAGTTANATATAACAGTATATTTAGTCGTGCCCAGGCCATTCACGGCAGTCAAAAGTCAATAGCCTCGAACACAATCTAGTTATATTCAAATCACAAGGCATGCTGCTACTGTTAAGTCCATGGTAAACCCACCTTAAGCGGCGTGGCAGTGAGAGGGCCGGACGGAGCGTGCAGGAACGTGAATGCGCGGGTAGAACAGTAACCCAGGCCAAGCGTGCGGGCCTCCTGCCAACACAGCCTCGCACTCCGCTACTCACAACGTTACAGCGCGGGATGTGGCTGGCCTCCAGCAGTGCTGATAACACTGCTGGCAACGCGTGTGTACTGTCGCCGCATTCCGTTACTGCCGATGAGCACTGAAACCACTGAACGTTCATCAGTATTCGTCAGCTGTAATGGAATAGCATGCAGTAATCAGTTATTTGGTTCTTCAGAAAGTTCTTAGTTTTGGAACGCCCGGCAGTGGCATTCATTAAAATGAAATACAAGGGATTGAACTGTCTATTTTAGTACCTGTAAAATTTTATTTCCATCTTGACTACTTATGCATAAAATCATTCTGGTATTTGACCAAATAAAATTAATTTTTATAACAACATAAATTCTATTCTCAGTTTATTTTTGTATTTTTTTGTGCAGAATTTCAATTAGGACTATTTTGTATTTAATTACGCTACCATGTGTACACTGTAAATACCTCAGAGAACCTACGACTTGAATCTCTGTAGACCAGTGGCGTATTTGTTTTGCTATCTAGAAAGAGGACAAGATAGTGATAGCTACTTGTTATCCCACACANCTGTAGACCAGTGGCGTATTTGTTTTGCTATCTAGAAAGAGGACAAGATAGTGATAGCTACTTGTTATCCCACACATCGGCGTCACGAGCGTACAGAGCTGGCAAGAATGCAGAGAAAACTGTGCGGCGGCTTTAGTTCCTTCTACAGTTGACTTGGCATTACCATAAAGTGTTACAGTTCATGGATAAAGAAAGAGGGTTCTTGATGAGCGTTGAAACATCCGACGTTAAATTATGGCCAACTTCCAAGTCTCTGCGTGTAACGGTTCACGCCAAACAATTAGAATTCAAGACGTCAGAGAGAAGAGTAAACAATTAGTATGCACATTCGCCAGTAGATACTCTCACCATTGTCGTACATTCTTATTATGTTCAGCCGTACGAAATCAAAATCAACTAACAAATAAAAAAATACATAAAAAATAATTTAGCATAACTGTAAAGTCTGAAGAATTTTTTTTTTAATGAAAATAATAAATGGCGCAAACATTAATTGGGTAGGTGCTTTTATACATTACCAACATGTCAAAACATTCCTCTTTACAAAACTTAACACTCCTTTTATTTTTCTGCCTAACATCAATCGTAGACGTGTCAAGTTTTCTTGTTGTAATGTTTACTGTTTAATGTTTAGTGTCAAGTCGATTGTAGAAGAGTATTTTGCTCCTTCTAGTTCTCTTCAGGGGAATCCCTAGTAAACGATATTAAACGCTTCAAGGTCACACCCGGCCATAAGGAAGCATTCTGACGGCGATGGAAAATAGCATCAACAAGCTTCGCGTGTATTCTGTTTCCTTATAATTTTAAGCCGTGACTATAGGATTTTATTACACCAATCTGTTCAGAAAAGATACAACATTGTCGCTATAATTTAAAACGAACACTGTTTAATTTTTGTATTCTTCTGTAAAACAGTGTTCGTTCTGTTAAACAGAGTGCTACTTACAGCGACTTTTTCTGACTTTGGCACTTTTCAAACACCACATTTACGTATCAATAACAAAATTTATGAATGGGCAACAAAATATTGAATTTTATTTATGTCTTGAAAAAAGATTTACATTGAAATATTCAATTTTTTTAAAAATAAATTAGAATAGACACAGTTGCTTATAATGCGAATCATGTGACAACTAGGGCACCTTAATCCACACCCATAANCATCAACAAGCTTCGCGTGTATTCTGTTTCCTTATAATTTTAAGCCGTGACTATAGGATTTTAT
The DNA here is from genome assembly GCA_002778355.1 of Clitarchus hookeri. NCBI lineage: Eukaryota > Metazoa > Arthropoda > Insecta > Phasmatodea > Phasmatidae > Clitarchus > Clitarchus hookeri. The sequence goes on from NQII01001700.1 coordinate 70,263, forward strand.
TACACCAATCTATTCAGAAAAGATACAACATTGTCGCTATAATTTAAAACGAACACTGTTTAATTTTTGTATTCTTCTGTAAAACAGTGTTTGTTCTGTTAAACAGATTGCTACTTACAGCGACTTTTTCTGACTTTGGCACTTTTCAAACACCACATTTACGTATCAATAACAAAATTTATGAATGGGCAACAAAATATTGAATTTTATTTATGTCTTGAAAAAAGATTTACATTGAAATATTCCATTTTTTTTTAAATAAATTAGAATAGACACAGTTGCTTATAATGCGAATCATGTGACAACTAGGGCACCTTAATCCACACCCATAAACTTTGCCATGATAAGAATCATGTTTTAGAATGTACATAATAAAACTGTATATTTTCGTCTGTTGGCCAATATGAGTTCGATTCCAAATGGTAACTTTTTACGAATAGTTGTTTGACATTTTGCCCGCGTAAGTTGGCAAACTTATTATAATTTTTCTATATATTTTTGTGTTAAAACACATCCTTAAGAAACAGCCACGGTGGAACACAGAAGGATTTCTGGAGCCGTTTCAATTATTTACACAAACCAAGTTCTAAAGAAAGAAACAAAAAACAAAAAACCCCCCCGTAAAAGTGAAACCAGAAACTGGAATCAAAAATGTTTAGTTTCATGACTGGAAATTTACAGTTGTGAAAGTGACTTCGACGCATTTAGTAATAAGAGTGTATTCTGATTGGGTACACATTTAGGTTCTTGAACAAGAAAATTAAAGATTTAGCGTTTTGCTATGCAGCTATGCGTTAGCAACAGTTATGCCAATTGATATACGTCAATGTAGCAATCGCCATTTTACAGAAGGTATTCAACTCTTACCTTAATTTATATGTTAATAGTTATTTCTGTTGTAGCACGGTCTTCGATGGTATAACTGCATTTGGTGTGAAAATTATTTTATGCATTGTTTTTTGTGTGCTTCAGCCAACTTACATCATGCAAGTATATTTAACGTAATACCTAAACTTCAGGAACAAGGATTATATATTTAAGATCCACATATAAGAATAAATGAATTTTGTAAAATTAAAATATAAACTTTTGCCTTTCGAATGTAAAGTACCTACCGTAACATGAATTTTGATATTCACCATGATAGTTGGCTTCGGGGCAAAACCCCAATATTTTGTTGAAAACTACGCATAAAATGACCGGAAGTAGTATTTACATGTCTAGGACCTTCTGAGAAATAATTAGGAGAAAGGCTTGTTAACTTGTCGAAAGTTAAACTGTCCAGTCCGCCTAATTTACTCGATAAGCGAATTTTCACCGCCAAGAGCTAAGTGGTTGCTGGGTTGTTTCTCTTCCCGTTCCCGAAAAGGTAGAGCAGGTTCTGGATTATTAGTGTTTAATTAGCGATAATTTCAATCATTCTCGACAGTTCTGAGCACCCCTATGAGATATTTGTCATTTAATTGACCAGAATATTAAATTTTCTTAATTGGTCTTCATTACAGTTGTTCTCTGTTGTGCTTGCTTTCTCTTAAGTTTTTTCTAGATTAGTTTTTTTTTTGCTTGTTTTGTATTCGTTATGTGGCTGTAAGGTTTTTATGTTACTTTTTTTTTTTTACTATTGACTCAGTCCATTTGAACTGTCATGTATTATATATACTATTTCTTACTTTTGCAACATCAAAATGAGCAGAAAAAAGAAACAGTTAACTTGATTTACTGAGCTTATTTTGTAGTTAAATTTGCAGTTTGCCTGAGCTAAAAAAACATTTATATTGCAGAAGAAAGTTTTAGTTGCTAAGGATTGTAGTGCAACGGCTGTGGTACAATTAATATGCTGGTATAGGCTGTTCACGGTAAAATGAGCACTTTTGAGGCCATAGCTACTTTTTTTCCTATCAGCCATTTTTTATCCTTTTACCACCTTATCAAATAAATATTGTCATGTAAGCAATAAACACAGTGTATATATTTCACTCGACTCGATAGTTACCGTCTAAGACTACAATAAAAAATATTTATTGACTATTATCCCAAATGAGAGGGCTTCATAAAGTGCTCACATTACCGTGAATAGCCCATAGTAGCGTGATTGGCTGATGTATTCTGGTTGGCTGGAAATGAGCCACTGACGAAGTAGATATGACGGTTTACAAAACACCAATCACAGTAGCAAGTGTTGTAACTTAGGTGAGCAGTTACGAAAAATTAGCAAATTTGTAAGATATATACTTTCCTAGTTATTTCACAGCTTCACTTGACTTACGCATGAAAAAAGCGATCGGACACATGAGGGAAGAATTCACAACGGGAATATTCTCCTATTCATATAACTTCAGTAAATTTTGCCAGACGTTGTGACAAACCTACACAGCANTTTTTCGCTCGTTCCGCGCTCTCGCTTGCACTTCAAGCCTTACATGGAACGCCTCAGAGCGAGGTAACGCCGCATGAGTCATGTTTTTTCGTGCGTGCAGCCGGCTCTATCGAATTATAAGACGTTGTCACGTCAAAAATATTTATTGACTATTATTCNTTGTCATGTAAGCAATAAACACAGTGTATATATTTCACTCGACTCGATAGTTACCGTCTAAGACTACAATAAAAAATATTTATTGACTATTATCCCAAATGAGAGGGCTTCATAAAGTGCTCACATTACCGTGAATAGCCCATAGTAGCGTGATTGGCTGATGTATTCTGGTTGGCTGGAAACGAGCCACTGACGAAGTAGATATGACGGTTTACAAAACACCAATCACAGTAGCAAGTGTTGTAACTTAGGTGAGCAGTTACGAAAAATTAGCAAATTTGTAAGATATATACTTTCCTAGTTATTTCACAGCTTCACTTGACTTACGCATGAAAAAAGCGATCGGACACATGAGGGAAGAATTCACAACGGGAATATTCTCCTATTCATATAACTTCAGTAAATTTTGCCAGACGTTGTGACAAACCTACACAGCATGTAAACAGTAAACGCCTCCATTTTCAAAGTACTGTGCCAGCTGATGGTTGTTGCGGGATGTGTGTTATTATGTTGGCGATTTGCAATATTTATAAAAGAAATTAATAAAAAATTATAATTTAAAAATTTAATGATAATTACAACATTTATAGTTTAAATTATGCTTTTAGAATATTGTACAATTTTTTGAGTTATAGAGCAAGGGCTTTAAAACATTTAGAAATATTATGGTAGAGCACGCGAACATAACTGTTATGTAAAACGTCTCCACCCGCCCGGTAAATGCCATTGCCTTTGAACTCTCTTCTGTCATAACTAGAGACCTGAAATATTCGCTAATTTTGAGACATGCTAAAATTCAAAACGCGTGTGTTGATATAACTTTAGCTATTGGTGCACACGGTGTTTGACACCTCCTGGAGAACGCTGGTCCAATCGCCGCCTTCCACTGTAACAGCAGACAACCAATGTGCATTTAATATCGGCATATTTGTACACAAGACTGTAGAGTCTATCCTGCAGGTCATTGAACTCGCGAATTTTTCCAGTCTCTAGTCATAACTTATCTATTTGCAAGNACTGTAGAGTCTATCCTGCAGGTCATTGAACTCGCGAATTTTTCCAGTCTCTAGTCATAACTTATCTATTTGCAAGAATTCCTTGCTTGTGGTGTCGGAATGTTATATAAACAGTTAATAATTTTTGTATTTGCGTACTTCATTAAGTATTATTCGTCGTAGGTGCCTTTTTAGAACAGTCCCCTCAGTAAAATGAAATATCGACACGTGTCATGCGGCTTTGTAAAAGGGTTTGTTGTATACTTTGGTCCGCCATTTTCTTTGACCACGAAACGCGAGCGAAAAAGTATTTACGTTGCGATGTTTACATTTGTCGGTTTCGAGTAACTGCTGAAGTGTTATGTTAATTTAATAAATCAGCAAATATACTATTTCATATCAGTGGCCGACAAAAGTGATTGATTTTAGTGAAGCAGTAAGCCAAGGTTCGCTACGTGTTTAGGAATTACAAAATGAACAGTAAGTTTGGGCGTTTTATAAATAACGTTTTTCAAAATTGTTGTTAAAATATTTGAAATGTTTCTGGCTTTGTTTATAAAAAATCCTTTTTTCACCCTAATTTATTTTATTGAAAATTGAACGTCTTTTACGTGTGAAAAATCTGCTGGAAAAGTTTTTACATTGTGAATTTCGCACGTCAGTATTAACAAGGAGGTATTTATCTCGTTTTTTTCTTATTTGAAGTTTTGAAATGTACATGGCCTAAATAAACANTCAGTATTAACAAGGAGGTATTTATCTCGTTTTTTTCTTATTTGAAGTTTTGAAATGTACATGGCCTAAATAAACACCCTTTTAGTGCATTTCATTATATAAAAAGTTCAACATTTTGCATGTGCTAGTTTAACTTCACTAAAAATGTTCAGNCCCTTTTAGTGCATTTCATTATATAAAAAGTTCAACATTTTGCATGTGCTAGTTTAACTTCACTAAAAATGTTCAGTATTTTTTGCATCTGTACGAACGACACGTTTAACGCATTTAGTTCTTTCGATGACGTTACAACATTTTCGAGTTATAGTAATTTGAATGTTATATAGATACGAACAACATTTTCCACTGCATCATCAAAATAATGCAAGTTCAATATGTACAACACGCACTCATAAAAAGAACCGCAAACAAAATGACGTCTCACTAAAGACGATAAACTAAGAGTCTCCACCCGACCAATAAAATAAATATAACTATAACTAGTATATAACGTGTTCATAACCAAAATAAAATATGTGGGAATTGCAACCAGCTATAGTAGCAAAGTACTGGACTGAAGTGCCAGTATTTCAATGTCTGCCATTGGATTCGTAAAGTTTGTTTACAAAGATCGTATTCTTCACGCACAGGGCAGCTGTGGCGGAGGGATATATTGTGACCGCGCTTCTTTTCGAGAACTGTCAAAATTTACTGAAGTTATATGGACCGGAGGATACAAATAGGCCTTAAGCAGGGCTGTCAAAAGTGCTCAGTTTACCGTGAAGAGCAGTTAGTAGGTTTTAAGGTGACCACCGCCTTGGTAGGCCGTCGAACGCTGTGCAGAGCTCCAGCAGAAAACGTTTTATTAAAAAACCGTCCAACGTGTCTGAGTGAGGTATGCTTACGAATTGCATTTAAGAAACGTTGCGCGTCTGTATACGTGTTTCATTTCCTCCTTTTCTCTCTAAAGCATGTTTTTGAGACAGTTAAAATGGCTCAAACTGGTGTTTTCACGGTCATATTTAGGTATGAACATTCCGGTACAAAACATTAAAAAAAAAAAAAAAGGACTAGGGACGTGCACCAAGCCTTTATTATTATTATTACGTCATACAATGGTAGTGTCTCCGCTGAAAGTCTCATAGAGCCGCGTTATCGACGGCAAGACTGAGAGATAGTGCAGTGCTTTGCGCGTAGAGGCGATGAGGGAGTTGATGCGCATGTCTCGGTCACCCCTAGCACCCCCACGCTTGTAGGCCTCAAACGAGCAAAATGCCTTCAAGCAGGCAGGTACAGCGCTCCGTTGGCAGCCACTCAGCCTGCCGTCGCCGGAGCCCCTGGGGCGACCCGCAGATCTGCTGAGGTGCACGTGGCCCCTAACCAGGCGTTGCTGAGGAAATCACTTCCTCTTGTGGCGAACAGCCCGCCGCCCGCAGTGAAAGCTGCCAGTGGCTGCAGTCGCGCCCCATGGGAATTCTTCTGGCCCACGTAAACTTTCTAACCAGCGCCGGCTTTATCGCGCCATTGCTCACGCACCTGCTGCGTCGCCTCCCTTTTTTTACGAGTCTAAACACGCTATTTATCTGCCCCCCCCTTTTTTTTTGCTCCTTCTCGATCACCTGAATTGTGATATAATTCTTCGAACTATTGTTCTATTTCAAAAGTGGTTGTTCAGATGAAAACGTAGTACTTTATACGACGTGTAGAGTAGAGGTATGTAAATTTTGTGNGGGGGGGTATAAACTGCTCCTGCGTAAATTTAGAAAAGGGTGCCAGAATGAACAGTAAATGGGCATCCAAAGGTTTTTTGTTCAGCGAGAGATACGTTGATATTTTGTACGCGATATGTAATTAATTGTTCTAAGGATGTTGGACACGGGAAAAGAATATTTTATGTTTATACCACATACTGTTTAACTCGTAGACATTATTTGTGACTACTTTTTACTTTGGTGATAATTGTTTAGACCGCACGATTTTTGCAAAATTACGTGTCGAAGTCACAATTTTACTTTTTTTTGCAATGAACAAAAAATGAAATAAACTATATTATTTGCAGGTAATTTAACAAGGACATATGTAAGGTTTTATTTTAATCCATTTTAGGGTATGATTTTCCATACCTATATTTAATAATGCAGAAATTTCCCTTTTTTTTTTTTTTTTTTTTTTTTCCAGCAATTTTTTGAACTTGCAAACATTTCCTTGTACGACTTCATAGACATTTTGAAGTAGCTCGTGGCATCTTCTTTCAGTGTGAATTACCTCAGTTCTGTACGTAAATTAGTTTTCATTATTTGCACATTTCTAAAACGGTAAAATTGTGTTTGCTGCATGTATTTATGCAAAAACTATGCTCTCAATTTTTTTTTTACGAGAAAAGGATAATTACTAATAAAAATTGAACGGTTTGTGTAACAAATATAAAATAACACATTTTTCCGAGGCCGACGCCCTTAATGTATTTCTGAACTATATGTACATCTTCGCTTCTGGGTTGATTACTTTTCTCTATCTTTTATGCGCCTAAACACTGGCCTCCTCTAAATTGGAGACGTCATTTCGCCACTTTTCAGAGGTTTGTTTTTTTAATTATTATTTAACTTGACTGTCCGTGATATGGCCACGACATTTTTCCCCTTTTATTATTGGCTAAAGAGTCATTCAAGGAGTGCCAAACAACTGTATTCCAATCATTCGAGAAACACACGAGTAAACATTCTTGAAGTCAAACCTGGCATCGAACGATTTTGTGAAATTGACGGACCTCTAACAATGAGTAACTAAAATGTAGACCAAACTTCAGGGAGACATTCTGCACACACGTTAAGATGGGAAATATTTATATAAACACAGACCAAGAAATTCATTTCCTCGTTTTAGCATTTTTCTCTTGGGGGTAGAAGCGTACAAAATTCTCGAAAAGCCCGGCTTACGATCTACTTTTCTTCTAATTTTGTATTCTTCCGCTATATGTGAGATTACCGTTGCCGTGCATCGTCTCACTTTATTCATGCGTAATCCAAGTGAAAACATGAAATATTTTTTTAAAAAGTAAACGTGTTAACGTTATGCAAACTCGTGCTCTTATGCTTATAAGCAATAAAAAACCCTGGCTTCAGTGGTTATAAATTGGCATACTACACCCGCAATACTTATAGGGGCACCTGTTTTTCGGGAAAAGCATTCATGACAAGTTGTGTTCCAAAAGACTTTAGTTCAGAACCACTTTGGTGATTGGATCATTTGAATTGTTACGCTTATTATCTGTCTGCCCGCGAATCATGGACGTTCAGTATCGGAGAAACTTAATTCTGATTGACTCACTCATGTAACAGACTCTCTTCGCACAAAGATAAGAGGCCAATAGCCAGGGGAAGGCTGCAAGAGTACACATAGGCTATTGAAGTCTCGCCTCCGCGTGAATCGTTGCCAAAAATGGCGGCCCAGCGAGAAGCCTGCATGCCGGTATNTAGCAATACATCAAGTCTTAGAATGATTTTAATAAATCGCTGCCAACTTAGCGAGAAGCCTGCATGCCGGTATGTACTGTAGAATACGCGTAGTTGTGCACTGAGAAAAAAAGTTTTGCTGAATCAAACAAAATTTGTTTGGCGCAACAAAATTAATTGTTTGTATAGGGGCAATCAAATATTTTGTAGTTGAAACCAAATTAATAGCTGTTCTTACTTAGTCACCCCAAACAAAAATTTGGTTGGCGCAACTAAAGATTTGTTCGGCACTTCGTACATTAAACAGTTTCGGTTATATAAAAACAAGTTGAAGCCCGACAGAGTCTCCAGCCTAGATCAGCTTCGCCCGAGCACCACGCCTCAGCAATCACCGCTGAAGTGACACTACTGATGAAAACAGAATGTTTTAAACATACATACATTTCAAATAGGTACTGGACAACGTGCCCAAATAAATATTTCAGGTTTTACAGTTTTATTTTTTAGTTTCCTGTTAAATTGCTTTTATGACGATCATTGCACCATTATTAAACATCAATAAACGCACTAAAAAACACTGTTACTATCCCAATTGTCACAAAAAAATACAAACAAACTCTCGAACTGTATTTTAGAATGAAGACCAAACAAATATAAACAGTTGATTCAACCACATATTTTGTTGACATTTTAATTTATTTTGGCCCAACACACAGGGTTCGTTAATTCAAGCTTGTATTTTATTAGATAGACAACATTAATTTAGTTGATTTTTTTCAAATTCTGTTAACTCAACAAAATATTTTTCTGGAGAAACTAAATTTTTTTTTTGGCCATTTACAAACAAATATTTTATTGTCTTGTTCTCTCGGTGTGGGCAGTGAAATTTTTTCGGAGGTTGATTTCAAAAATCTTTATATGAGTGCAATTCGCAATTTAATTGGCAACCGGCAACTACAAGACGTAATTCACTTGTGTGACCACTCTACTGGAGATTGGTTACTGAACCTTGAGCCCATACTATTGTTACAAAATGTCCTTGCAACGCGTCAAACAAGATGTCGGCCAGTGGCAAAAGTCAAGACGAATATACAGCATTTTTGAGTTATTATGCAACCACAAAATAACGCGAATAATGCAAGTCCCTATTTATGGGTATTCTATTTTTAAAAAAATCTATAAACTGTACAGAAGGCATAAGCCAGGTTGCATACAGTTTTATTTTGCCATAAGTAGGGACAGGTGTTTTCGCGAAAATATTGATGTCCATGCTAGACTTCAATATCCTACGCCCACAACCACAACTTACGTTGGTTATTGGCCGCGTGTCTACGTGAGAAGACATGTTCTTATTTGACTGGGCCAATCGTAATAAAGTACTCCGATACTGAATGTACATGATTCGTGGACAGACGCTTCAGGCACGTGAAATTTGAAATCATCCAACCACGAAAGTGCATATGAACGATAGTGTTTTGGAGTACAAATGGTCTTGAAATATTTTCCTGAAAAAAAAAAAAACATTTCCATAGCCATAAATCAGGTTATAAGCTATTCACGGTAAAGTGAGCACTTTTGAAAGCCCACTCATTTGGAATAATAGTAAATAAATATATTTTATTTAAGGCTTAAACGTTAACTTCCGAGTGCGGTGAATGATACACAATGTATTTTATTACTAACATTGAAACAATTTACTAAAAAAAAGTGGCTTAAGAATAAAAAACGGCTGAAATGAAAAAGTAACTAGGGCCTTAAAAGTGCTCACTTTACCGTGAACAGCCCATTAGATGCAGTTAGCTAGCTATCCCTAACCTCACATCATCTAATTCGTTTCTGTAGCCCCTTAATTTTCTGTGATCATTAAATAGACGTGAACAGATTCCATTACCTCTTTACCACCCAACAATAGTCTAAACACATTCGGCTATTCTTTATGAGTACATTTAAAGATATTTTCAACGCTAGTTCAAGGCTTTAAAGTTTTTTGTGATTGATTTTGTTGTGAACATTTATGTAGAATGTCTACTGTTGTTTATGCTTTATTACATTTCTTAATATATGTGTTTGTATAGCTTCTTATATTCATGGTCATTTAAAAATGTGGATTTCAGTAAAACTTCTTTCTGTTAATAACGGATAATTTCGCGAATCTTTTATGGTTGCTGTTCATGTTTCATCTGTTCCCTCAAGTTTGGCCGCTCATTTGAACTACGTCCGGTATAGTTTACTGGTATGGAATTTTCATTAAAGTTATTAAATCTGCAGTAAATTTGCAGTTTTACGTTTTCTGAGTACATGGCTCTGCAGATGAATTGTCACTTTCAAAAACACAATATTATTGCGTATGCTCTCCTTATGCGCTTCGAAAATCTTTAGAAGTTGACAAATTGTAACATTTAAAGTTGAAATGTAATTTAATTAAACAAGTTAATGCCGAAGACCTTTAGCTTCTACTGTCACTAGCTCTAATAAATGAAAGCTTATGTAGTGTTTTTATTTTGTTTCCTTCCTCCACACTCCCCCTTGTCAGTATGCGGCATTTAGAGTTGCAAAAGTGTACTTGTGGAGAAAAATCACGTGTTGTAAGTCACGCAGAGAATATACATCCAAGTGCGTTTACGAAATTTAAATTATAACGATATCAGTTTCGCAGTTCTCAAGTAGCTGTAATGATCAGACTATTATATTCAATGACCTTTTTTTAAATCTTCCGGTTTTGCTATATGTTTCTTAAAGCCTTTTTGTAATTTAATTTTTATTTCACTTAGTTTTTTTACTTGTGTTTTTTTTCAGGATGGGAGCTTCGTGGTCTTCACTGCTACAAATTCTTCAGCATACGGCACTCGTGGGAAAAAGCGGCCGAGCTCTGCAGGAGGTGAGAACAAATTACTGCGTTGTTTACTTCCCCTAAACTCACATGACTTAAAACTCAGGGCGGCGTTCCAAAACGGTACTAAACTTTTCTCTTTGGTGTCCTCAAAAACTCTTTGGTGTCCTCAAAAACACTTTGAGTAAACGTTTTACTCGCTCTTGGCAGCGTCCCAAAATTGCAGAGTAATTTACTCTGAACATCTTGCCAGAGCGAAACTTTACACGCACTATTTCAGCGAGTAGTTAAGGCAAACTAAAAATGGCGGGAAGTTTAGTACAATTAAACAAACTGATAGGAAATATGGACAATCTGGTTACAGACACACGCGGAAAAATTAAAAAATACCATTGACAACATTTGTATTTTTAATAAAAAGTTAACTTGTATAAAGGTTGCATTTTTAGTTGTAATAATGTTCTTGATTAACTTACGGCAAATAAAACTGTTTATGTATATAACTAATTTTTTTTTGGAAACAAAACAAAATTTTGGAAAGTGATACATATCTTTTGGAATTTACATTGCTTGCCTAATCAGTATATATTTGTAAACACAGCATGCTATTTACATAATGCTCGTTCCAAAATCTCGTTTACTTTCACTTTCCTCAGCTGTTACTCTCTGTTACTTTACTCTACCCTCGGAGTAACGTTTTGGAACGCCGCCCGGTAGAAATATACTACTTAAAGTTGGTTCACCAATTTTGTCGTACAGATTCTTACAGGTATAATATTCTGAAATTCGAACCCACAACCACCTGAACCCTCGTAGCTGACATACATGATAAGTAGCAAGTGGCAATAATCAGGTTTGACAACGAGACAAAGGCAATTAAACCGAAAATAATTACAATTATTTATTGCTGCTAGCGGCTCAAAGGGCGGTAAAAAAAAATCCGTAAGTTATTGGATTCAGTCATGAGTACGGTTACATGTATGGTAAAGCTAATTTTATTACAAAATATCTTAATATGGCTTCTAATCCTGTTCTTTACAAATATGTGGGATATATTCGTATAGTTAGTTCCCAAGGGTTTCGGACACCAAAAAATTCATTATTTTATATTTGTACCAAACATGTTCAACTCGTACGAATTGTGTGTGTTGGCATTTTGCTCTAATAAAAAAAATGTACACTTTATATTTTTTGAATAATTTGATGTCAATTACAAAATTCGTCTGTTTTGTTGCAGCCGTAATAACAAATACTAAGTTGTACAAATGAAAAAACTTACAAAATAAACTAATGCCGTGGGCTATTGTTTGACATACATGTAATCACCAAATATAGTTCATTCACAGTTGCTTCAAACTTTTCTGATGCCCTGCTGAAGTTCTACTTCCACTATATTCCTACGCCTCATGCAGACAAAGCCTAACAGAGACTATAAAATTTCACCAAAGAGGCAGCGCACTGCATTCGTGCGCAATAAGTGTGATACATTTTTGCATAAGAAATATTTATTACTAGGTATTGCCAACACACATATTTTCTCCATGTTTTTATTCATATTAATTATAAATGAAGTATTATAACTTATAGATAAAATATGAGTAAAAGTCCAATTAAATCAAGATAGGTACTTTATGTTAACACAAGTAGGTATAAGACGCTTGCTATACATGACATTTTACGAAACAACCAAGCACGTCATTCATAGAGTGATTTTTCAAGGGTTTGATTCAAAAAGTGCGAAGAAACCACGAATAGACTATAACAGTTAATGCAGTTTTAAAAATATGTTTAATATAAACAATTTTTTGCATGCCCTAATCACCAGCATATATTTATTTAAACTTGTGCTCTTTGAGATATACTTATTATTCTGTGGTATTATGATATCCTATTTTGGCAGACATTTTTCGTAATTATCACTATTTTAAACTTTAAAATTAAAACATTTTCCAGGGAAGAAACCCCGTATTCCCACTTTTATGGGGGGGGGGGCGGTAGCTGAGCGGTTAGCCTGCTTGCGTCCCACCAAGGCGAACCGGGCTCAATCCCCGGCCGGGCCACTCCCGGATTTTCGCATATGGGAATCGTGCCGGACGATGCCACTGGTCGGCGGGTTTTCTTGGGGATTTCCCGTTTCCCCCGCCCTTTCATTCAGCGCTTATCTATTCTCACCTCAATCACTCTCATCGGCTCTCAAGACCTCGCTGTTAAGAGCCACCCAAATCTCTTTACTCACTCCCCTACTTTTATGTGGCGATCGGCGTTTCTTTAACGTTGCGCACACCCTGATTATGACGGCTGCGCACCCATATGAAGGGCAGCGTAATTTTTCAAAGGCTGATTTCAAAAGTGCTCACTTTACCGTGAACAGTCTATACGTGG
>NQII01001700.1:88532-175101 GCA_002778355.1 Clitarchus hookeri
ACCGGCTCTCGCTCAAGCAGCAGTACAACGGGGCAATATGCACCGAGGTAAGGTTCACGTCCACGACGCCGTGAGTGACTGCCACGTAGTTTCCGTAGACCAGCAATCGCAGGACGCCCCCCCCCCTTTTTAAACAGATACTCGTTGTTTGGTGTGACACCGTCACAAAGTACAGAAATGTATACTGCGTAGTTAATGAGGAACAAAAAGCTGTATTTATCTCAATACAGCATGGGAACCAAATGCTCATTTAAATAATATCCAGAAACAACACCGAACACACGAGAAGATGCGGGGACGTTAAAAGAGTGGAATGTTGATCGTTTTGCAAAGGAATGGAACGCAGAACCTGCAGATCAGAAGAAAACCACTTACCGACCTCGGTCACGCAATGAGGTGGCCGAGTTACTGAACGCCCGCATCTCCTGTGGCACGGTATGTTGTTCCGCATGAGACGCGTTTCTGCACACACATGGTCCATTTCCTTGTCCTCCTCCTCCTCAATTAACACACGAATAACACGGTGGCTGGAACATCTTCGTGCCACGGTTCCTTGCACTTCATGTTGCTGAATGCGCCACTGCGGACACCTGATTCTCATAACTGACAGCGCCAAGACCAACTGGGTTTGATTCCCAGCGGGGTCACGTGGACTTTCGTATGTGGGAAACGTGGTNTAACTGACAGCGCCAAGACCAACTGGGTTTGATTCCCAGCGGGGTCACGTGGACTTTCGTATGTGGGAAACGTGGCGGACGTTGTTGTTGACCGGCTGGTTTTCTCAGGATTATCCCGTTTCCCCCGCTCCTGTGTTCAATACCTTAATGTTAAGGTGGCCGCCTGGCCGGAGCTATTTTGCGCGTCCGAGGCCTAGAAGTACGGAAGCACTGGACGTCACAGTCATGCGCATCACGCCTCACCGTAGCCTCTAGGCGCAAAACAGCGAACTGGTGCGCCGTCTTCCCGTCGATAGCGCGCTTCTACGAGACTCTCAGAGCTGAAAGTATAATTTTATATCGTAATACTAAAGATAAAAGTGTACCCCACTTGTCTATATATTTCTTAAGATTCTCCAACGGGATGTTCATACTTAAAAAAATTACCGCGAAAACATCTGATTAGCCAATTTGTACACATTGACCGTGGGGATAAATGTAGAACCTGAAGTTGGTACATCCACGTGCAACGTTTCTGAAATGCTATTCCTAAGGAGATATCACTCAAACACGTTGATCACTTTTGTAATACGGCGTTTTCTGCCAAAGTTCTGCACACCATTCGGCGCTTGAATTGTGTTGCAGGGTGTTTGAAATACACGATTTTCTACGAAACTATTTTACGTACGCCCAATAAGCTGACCTAAGAAAATAACACACACTTCAAAAGAGGCCTGTTGTTGAGTGCTTTCAAGATGCCATGCACTTTAGAAAAAACATTTCAAAGTACTCCAACCTAGCTGAAAACAGCTTTTTCAAAGCATTGAATATCAACATATACACCTCAAGCATTGAACCTTGACACAGACTTTCCACCAATAAAATGACAGGGTCACCGCTTAAAGCCCCACAGGTACACGCAGCACGACAAGAACACAGCATGTTAAATCAGAGCCTAGCGGCGATGGCGCACTTGATGAGTCTAACAGTGTAGCACTTATCGCTCGCTCGTTTCTCAACCTCAGACAAGGAAAATAGCTCCAGGTAGGCAGCTCCCTTAACAATAAATAGGCCCGATTTTTCTTTCTCCTGCGATTGACGCACAGCGATACAGGCGACAATAACACGCGCGCCCAGCGCCCCCTCGCTCATACGTGCAAAGCGCTGAACCGGTATGAAGTGCTTCCGTCCTCATGCTTTCCTGTGCCAATTAGATCTGTAAAAGTGGGCGTTTATCACGCACTTAATAAGGCAAAAAAAATAAACCGCACGGGCTTAGATAATTGGTTTTTAATTTTTCTAGCAAAAATTAGTAATCCCCAGGATATTTATTTGCTGAGATACTCGTAAATGCGTAAACAATGAATGCACAAAAAATATGTCCGTAGTAAAGGGTGGATATGTACCCGCCGTCTTAAAAACATCATCTTTCGTACCACCAGTTCCATAAAAAAAAGGTTTAACGCAATTTTTCGCACGTCAGAGAAAAAAATTATAGCTTCTGAAACTTTATTAAATCGTTACAGCTTCATTGCATTTATTAATTTTTGACTAGTGTCTACCAGGAATAAATAAGATCTGATTTCTTGCAGGCGATTACAAAAGTTATACTAGTAACTGTGAACAATAAAAACCGACCTTAAAAAATACAAACAAAATTCTTTATGTCCTGCCGATCAGTAAAATATAATACAAAATGTGTAATGTAGGCTGTGGGGAAAATTCAATTAATCTGTTATGGCGAGTACTGATCCCCCTTTAAGATCAGACCAAAACCTCTCAACAACTCCGGCCAGTGGGGCCGCGGATAGAGCACTCGCCTCCTACCAATGTGAACCGGGTTATTTATTATTATTATTATTATTAAGTCATAAAATGGTAAAGTCTCCGCTGAAAGTCTCATAGAAGCGCGTTATCGGAAGGCAAGACTATACGCTAGTTCAGTGCTTTGGGCGTAGAGGCGATGAGAGAGTTGACGCACATGTCTCGGTCGTCTTTAGGCCACATACATGCAAAATTCCTCCAACAAGGCTGTCACCTTAAGAGCCGCTTAAAATTCTCCTGAGCTCTTCTCTCTTTCCGACTCCGGCCATACTGCAGAGCCGCGAAGAGGCCCTCGCAGGGATCGAGAAGTAACCATCCCATGGCGCGGCAGGCTCGTCGTTGTGTAATGGGGCGGTCGGCAGGTCGTCAACCCGGTCGTTCCGGCCCTCCAAAATGCGCATCGTCAACGCCGTCCTTCTTTACACTCTGGTCGGTGGTCGACCACTCCCCTGCCTCAGCATCCACCAGAGCGGTGGGAGACACACCTGCCGTCGAGTTGAGCCGGCCGCCTGCCAAACTGTGTGCAGAACTTCGGCAGAAAACGTCGTATTACAAGACTGGTCAACGCGCTTGAGTGATGTCGGCTTACGGGTAGGCTCCCGCCTACCTGCAGCTTGAACTGTGTTGCAGTGTGTTTGGAATACACGTTTTTACACGAAACGTGCGTCCAATATGCTTTTCTACGAAAAGAACACACACGCCAGACGAGGGCTGTTGAGTGCTTTCAAGTCATCTCGCGCATTAAAAACAGCATTTCAGAGCACTCCAAAATTGATAAAAACGGATTTTCCGAAGTGCTGTATCTCAAAATATACGTGCCAGATACGTAACCACTCAAGGGCCTTGCATTGTACCTCCATACTGTATTTCCACCAATAAAATAATAGGGTCACCGCTGAAAGTTCCATAGGTACACGCAGTGTAGTGCGACGAAAACACTGCACGCCAGTTGGGAGCCTTGCGCTTAGTGGTGATGGCGCACTTGATACGCGTGACAGTGTCGCCCTTATAGCTTCCGCACTTTTCGACCTCAAAAGCGGAAAAAAGGGCTAGCTTGCGTGAGGCAGAGAAATATCCTAAAAGTATAACTTTAGCAGTGCTTCAGGAAAGTTGGAAGTATCCGTGAATGGACTATATGCCGTAGACGTTTGCCGTCGTGAACGGAGCTCGGAGTGGTGTTTGTGTTGCGGCGATGGCGGGCGGCAGGTAGCTGTGACCCGCTGGCCGCCTGGGGCGGCGACGTAGCCCCGCCCAGGCCTGCTACCCGACTGGTTCCGCCCGCATTCCTACACCACGTGCACGTCCCACCTGGGCCGCGCAGCACCAGCGGATACACGAGCAGAACGCAAGCAAGGAAGCAGTGGCAACTCTGCGACGTAACGAGACAACTTCATCTCATTCATTTTGTTCAAGTGGCCGCTTGGGTAGGTCGCCGAACGGTGTACAACCGCCCAACGTGTCTAACTGAGGTCTGCTTATGAATAGCATTTTAGAAACGTTACGCGTCTGTATACGTTTTTCAGTACCTCAATTTCTCTCTAAAGCATGTTCTTGCGATAGTGAAAATGGCTCAAACGTACGTTTTCACTGCCACTTTTAGGTATGAACATTCCGGTACAAAACATTAAAAAAGGAATAGAGATGTGCATCAACCCTTTATTCTTATTATTACCTCATAAAATTGCAGGGTCTCCGCTGAAAGTCTCACAGAGGCGCGTTATCGACGGCAAGACTGCACGCCAGTTCAGTGCTTTGAGCGTACAGGCGATGGGAGAGTTTATGTGCATGTCTCCCACGCTTGTAGGCCTCAGATGTGCAAAATTCCTTTACCCAGGCGTCTACCAGTAGACTCTACGGAACTGCCAACTGTAGAACACAGAATAAACTGCAGTTTTCGTTTTATGTTGGCAGATGGGACTACTGTTACGTTATTACCAATTGCGTTAAACTGTGTTTACAATAAAAAAAATATGCGTTAAGAATTATGCAGTAAGCGGCAATCTGGTGTATGGAAACACGTCTTCTGTATTTACAGCTTCCAATTAATGTCTTAGTTCTCAATTTCAGCAAATGGGAATAGGCGACAAGCCTATCATGTTTACTTTTGTTTCTAACCTAACCTCGTAAATCACAACCATATTTATGCTGACATTTTCTATCAGAGAAGCTTATTTTTGAACATATACATAATTGTAAACACGTGCCTTTTTAGTATTTTTATACTTACATTACTTAAAATAACCGTTTCCCGACAACAACACCGACTGCTCTGTTCTTATTGGTCGTCACGTCATAAGTTTCATTTAAGATATAAAATATAGTTCTTTCTTTTAACGTTTAAGGAAATCCCAACAACGCACACGACTTGCTAAGTACTAATGGAAACCAATACATAAGATAACACACTTTTGTTTCTTCTGCACCCTGCTTTAGAGTTGTCTCAATAGTGGTGGGGGACAGGTCATTGGCCATAGAGTACTTAATAATACAGAAGTGAAATAGGCACTTTACACAGTGAACTCCAGCCACACACGCCAACAAACACTGCCTTACAAAATATTTGAACATCGCACACACGCCAATCAAGGCCCGTTAACCTACTCGCCAGCTGACAGCCCAGTCAGTAAGAATCAATTCTTAACATGAAGTAGCCAATCAGACACAAGGCCTGTTCCC
Source organism: Clitarchus hookeri (assembly GCA_002778355.1). Classification (NCBI taxonomy): domain Eukaryota; kingdom Metazoa; phylum Arthropoda; class Insecta; order Phasmatodea; family Phasmatidae; genus Clitarchus; species Clitarchus hookeri. The sequence continues at coordinate 93,689 of NQII01001700.1, forward strand.
AGAGCCTTGTACAGACAGAGAATGGGTATGTCCATTTCAAAAGAACCACCACGCCATTTTGTCTCTGTGTACTTATTTACTCTGGGGTCATTAACTTTCCCCCTTCTGGTAGCCAAAGGGAGCAGGAAGGCAATGTTTAAAATATTAGAACTATTGTCTTAAAGAATCTGAAATTACTGGTAGAAATATACACTTTTCATTGAGGTATACAAAGAAACATACTTCAGTATCCAAAGTTACACCAAGTTAGCTAGCAAACTCTAACTTCATGAAGGACTGCATGCTGCACCTGCCTTCAGTTGATGTAGTGGTTCTTAAATTAATTTTTATTACAGACAAACTATCGTTATTTACAAAAAATAACATGCTGTTATGAATTTCATTTTGGTGTCATTAAAATCTAAATGGCATGCTGCATCGTAAAAGGCAGATAAAAGTTTATAACCCAGATGCAAAGATGTATGTATCAAAAATACATTATAATATACTGCTGCATAGTTTGTGTTTTTATATTGATTGCTTCGCCTGCCTCCTAGATATAACATTTTCAGAATGTCTTTATGTCATCCTGAACAAGATTATGTTACAGAAATGTATCTTATTGACCTGGTAAACAATAACAATAAAAAAGTCAAGCAGTCTATATTAAATTTTGTGACATTACGAAAGCGGAACTGGGGTGTTGATCTATGTCAAACCAGAAATTCATTGTATAGAATATAAATCATAATCATGAAGATGAAACACTACTTTATAACTAACTTCATTTAAATAGGTATTGTTATGCACTGGCACTCGCACTAAATGCAATCACCATACGCGGTCCGGCTCGGGGGGGNGGGGGGGGGGGCACATTGACCCTCCCCCCCAGGCAGACCGCTGCCCCGCAGCTCACATGGCAGCCGGGGGAATGATTGACAGCGCGACCTGGCTGGTGTAACAGCTCCTCTCCCCTGCTGCAGAAGCCGATGAGTTTAGAGCATTTGAATTAAAGCACCCTTTTAAGGCCCATCTACCCTGTGTCTGTTCACACATTTTTTAACCATGAGCCACCTCAACATATATACACTCCTGTAACTGGGCTTTCAAGTAAAACACAACAATGGTGATTTATTGTAATTGTGGCTACATAGTTTAGAAAATAATATAGTGAAACAGATATGAGTAAGTGTGGTTTGAAGGCAAAGTCAGAAGTAATAAATTCCAAATGAATAATTTCAGTATAGGAGCAATGTAGCACTATTAATAATATTTGTTGTTTAATTTTTGTAATAATTTTTGCATATCAGTCATTTAGATTACATCTTGCTGTTTTTTTTTATAGCATGTTCAACGTGTAACAAAGGTGTCATGATAATTAGTGAATGTCTTGAAAAATAAGACACATTAAATTTGTCCAGTCACAACTTTGATCACAACACAAACTAAGTATGCCTCCGACAGAGTTACGATATAAATTGACCAAAAATATTAGGCTACTTTGATATTACGTTAAATCTACGTGGCTCTTTGGCAAAATATACTCATCTGGTTTGCACAAGCAACTGGTCAAAGGTTGTCGAGTTCCATCTCAGTCACTTTAAAAAGCAGATTCATAAAATTCATTGCTGAATTTGCTTCGAAGCGGCACCTACTCAGGTGCTTTTCATTTGGATGCTTGGGTTTTGAGGGGTAGGATGCATGAGGGGTCAAGCTGCAGGTCTTGGCAGACCTTTCACACGGTGTGCATGTATGACATACAAACAGGTACTTTCACCTGACATATGGCAGTACCATCAAGTGGGGTCACTTAGGACACGGGTAACTTGGGATATTTTAACAGGAACTTTAGTTTGCACATGTAGCTGTCCTTTTTAAAACACCTAAACATTATTTATTACTGACTACAACAATATTTATGAAATTTCATCATTTTGCCTTTGTTGCTGTTATATTTACAAATAAAAATTCCTGTAAAATGGTTTAAGTTACGCTGGTTGATGGTAGCAGTTTATTTATTGTCTTTAATGTTTGTGAGTCTATTAAATATATTCAATTTTATAGGTTTTTCTGTGCTATAGCAAAAGCAAACATGTCTGATATGCTTTTTTCAACTTTACTTTCTGTGAACAATTAAAATAACAGTATAACAATGGTAGTAAAAATAATTACCTTGACAAATTATATGTGTAAATTAATCGTTAATTTTAAAAATTAAATTACAACAAGCTGTAACATACCTAGCATACTGTAGGCACCTGCTTCTGCCACAAAGCTGTTAATATGTAGTCATACAGCTCCGACTTTAGTCAACAGTTGTGCATTATAACTTGTCTCATTTTTATACTTATTTTCCAATCTTCTGCCAGATTTTTGTTATTATTTTTGCATGTTTTACAAATATTACAAAGATATTCTGTTAATAAGTTGCTGTTTACATTAGGAAAGGCAAATGTTATGCAAGCCACACTGCCAAAAAAAAAATAGTTAGGAAACCTGTTAGAATATAAATTAGAATGACAAAAAGCGGGCTCATCAACTTGGATTTATTAACAATATATTAAGTAACAGATGACACATTAGTAGGAATTAAATAAACTACTTCATGTGGTCACGTTTCAAAGGTAAAAAAAATTGTAAATGGAAGGTGGTCATGCGAGTAGTTACGAGTAGCACTGTATTGTTAGCACACATGTATTACCAGGAAACAGAACAATGGCAGAAACTTAATCAGCAGGAGATAAGTTAAAACAATACTTGTCTAAGAGGTAACAGGTTATATTTTGGTGACAGAGTACCAAGTTGCTCATTGAGCTTATATATACAGCCAAATACAAAGTTATAAGTAAAAATATTTGTGTAGTAAGTCGACATAAAATAACTACATTTTATGGACTTTGCCTTCCAGTTAGAATTTCAGGGGCTCAGAATACATGAGCGTGAAACACAGATGCTTTAGAAGTGTAATAAATTTATCGTTAAAGTTATGATGAGACAACAAACATGAAGTTTGCGAAAACTGCACATCTAGGTTCTTAGAATTATAATTGTAATGGCAGATCAAAAGTGTAGTGTTTTGCTTCTAGTCTCAAACTGCAACCCTGATGTAGATGACTGGTTGTTGACGAGGTGTGCTATGTGTGGTGCAGGTATGGCAGCGAGCTGGTACTCGTGGAGACGTATGCCGAGAACAACTTCACAGCAGCGCTGGCTGTGCGAAACATGGGACCACTCGAGAGGCAGAACCAACACTACTGGCTGGGGTTGGCATCCCTCGACGACCTCCGGACCAACACGCTCGAGTCCGCCGCAGGAATTCTAGTCTCTCAGTATGCAGGTACTGAACATACCCAGGACCGCCCAGGGGATTTTGGGGGACTGTGGCAAAGCTATTTTCAGGGCCACAGACCTTGTGGACCTGGGGTAAAACTATTTTCGGAGCCCCTGATTTGACTTCGAATAACACATTTTTATTCCACATTATTGTAGGAAAGCATGCTGCTTGAAAACTGATTTATTGTTAGCTGTCAAACTAGTAAATATTGTTTTATAGGAAGAATAGTATCCAATTCATAACTGCCTACAAATAGTTGATAACAGTTCAATTAAATTCCAAATTTTTTTGATCTGCATCATTAAAGATGATTTTGTAAAATTAAAGAAAAATCTCTTCATTAATAAAGTACATGTAACAGGCACAACAACTTTATTTCAACTTGAGCATGCTACTGTTTCTAGTCNAAAGAAAAATCTCTTCATTAATAAAGTACATGTAACAGGCACAACAACTTTATTTCAACTTGAGCATGCTACTGTTGCTAGTCCTAAACGTCTATCGCCCCTTGTCTAGTGCGTTTCCTAGCATTGTGACAGCATTCAGTCATACAGCTAGGAACATTCTTATCAGCAGATTCTGAGAAGGCTGGCAGGTGCCAAACTGCATTGTACAGAACCAAGCAGATCCAGTAAGTTTCCTATTTTAATCAAACCCTTGACACTATACACTTTCACTATCTAATGTTCAGCATAATTGTGTTCATAATTGAACATATTTTATTAGTGGACTTTAAATCACCACACAAAAATAACAGTAAATTATTAGGGGGAAAATTCCCTTTTATACCCCGTTCCCCATCAGTCAGCCACAGTGGAGGGAGAGGACATCTGCACATAGATTACAGCCACCACATGCTGAAAAAATATGTAAAATTAAACAGAAAGTATGCAAAATTTTTAGATTTCAGTATCTCCAATTTATTTAAATTGATAACATGGAAAAGTTTTGCTTCTTACTTCTTTTACATAGAAAATATACNAATTGAACATATTTTATTAGTGAACTTTAAATCACCACACAAAAATAACAGTAAATTATTAGGGGGAAAATTCCCTGTTATACCCCGTTCCCCATCAGTCAGCCACACTGGAGGGAGAGGACATCTGCACATAGATTACAGCCACCACATGCTGAAAAAAATATGTAAAATTAAACAGAAAGTATGCAAAATTTTTAGATTTCAGTATCTCCAATTTATTTAAATTGATAACATGAAAAAGTTTTACTTCTTACTTCTTTTACATAGGAAATATGCATGCAGTCACAGCCAAAGGAAAGTTTGATCAGCTGAGACTGTACCTGAACGATAAATTTTCTCCAAACAATGCAATAGTTGAAATTATATAAGTGCCATGTACAATTTTTATGAACTTAAGTTTCGTGCAATTGGTATGCAGTGTTGAAGAAAATATATATATTTATTATTTAATGATTTCACTGCCCATTTTTATAAGGGAATTATATTTAATACCTTCATACTTTGAGAAGTTATGCTATAATCATTATTGGCCGCATTTAAAGAATTTTTTTTGCATATAACTGAAATTTTTAAAAGAATTTTAAACTCTGAATTTAAAAAAAAATTTTTANATATTTAATTACCTTCATACTTTGAGAAGTTATGCTATAATCATTATTGGCCGCATTTAAAGAATTTTTTTTGCATGTAACTGAAATTTTTAAAAGAATTTTAAACTCTGAATTTAAAAAAAATTTTTAACAAATGGTTTCCTAAAATTGTTTCTAGGTTTCTGGGCTCTGTCGCAACCGGATGCTAAAGCAGGAGAGTGTGTGGNACAAATGGTTTCCTAAAATTGTTTCTAGGTTTCTGGGCTCTGTCGCAACCGGATGCTAAAGCAGGAGAGTGTGTGGATGTGCGGATCATGGATGCACACCAGTCGTGGGAACTGACGACATGCGAAAGTCTTCTGCCTTTCCTCTGCAAAGCTGCTGCCTGCCCTACAGGTTAGAGTAGTTTCTGCAGGTTTCAAAGAATATGCATGCTACATAATTGTGTAACTTACAAAATTATGTTAGAGATGTAGTACTATATTCTGAAGTAATTTACATTTTCATAACTCACACACATCAGCATTCAGGATGATGACAACTTTTACCATTTGTGTCTGAGCTGTTGAATATTTTGTGTTGTTTGATAAAAAGAACTGTTTTTCAGTTTTCACAATTTTATTACTATTCAGTATTAATTTTTATGTTTCCATTTGTTGTTACTGAAAGATTAAACTTAATTATAATACTTGCATGATAATAAAAATATTTTATATTCATTTAAATAATTTTTACAATTAGTTATTAAATTAAAAATAGAATATTACATGTAGTTATATTGCTTTAAGTTGTTAAACACAATTCATTTGGTTCCATATACATGGATATAAAATGTATTTTAATATGAGGGATGATTAATTTGGACTCTGAATATAAAGTATTTTTTATTATATAAAGTACATTTTGATTCATAATGAACAGTGCTGAGTAAATACTTCTCAAAATAATACAATTTCCATGACCAAAGAGAAGTTGTAGAGAGTTGCATCGTAGCACTCTGTCATAGGCGTGGCCAGTGTGGTTCCACCCTCAGGACAACAACTCATTAACGTAACAAATTATGTAGCCAGTGATCAGCTTGCACGTGATGAGCATGTCACTTCCTCTAGTACATTGAAACTAACAAATGAAACATTATTTGGGAGTTTGCAATTAGCAGTAGAGGAAAGAGTATCTTTTGGCACTGGCCTAATGGTGGGTTGGTCCTGTGTGCATACCTCGGCACATTCACAACATGTAATATGACAATGTTCCACGTGAAGGTTCGTTCCACTGTTCCAACGGACGGTGCATCAACGAGAAGTTCCGGTGCGACAAGCAGGACGACTGTGGGGACTCCTCGGACGAGCTGGACTGCCCCGGGAACTGCCACTACTACATGGCGAGCAGCGGCGATGTGGTGGAGAGCCCCAACTACCCCCACAAGTACGTGTCGTTGGCAGACTGCAAGTGGACCCTCGAGGGCCCCCAGGGACACAATATCCTGCTACAGGTAAGCACAAATAGTGTTTGAAGAATAGTGTAGGTATGGTGTTACAATAAGTTATAGGTATACTGTATTAAGAATACCTACTGTGGGCATGATTTTGTAATATGTATGTCAAGGATAGTTTAGGGATGGTTTTATGGTGTTTTTTTTTCTTTCAAGAATGGTGTGGGCATGAACTATAAGAGAGTTAGTTATGCTGAAAATAGTATATGCATTTTTTATAAGGTTATGTTGAGAATAGTTCAGGCATGTTTTTTATAATACAACTACGTCAAAAGTAGTGCAAGCATTATTTTATGATACAGATATGTCAAGAAAAGAAAAAAATTAATTTTTGGTTGCTATCATTGAGGCTGAGTGAATAACAGTTACCAAGTAGATGAGACTAACATCATAATTTAATGAGAGAAGCAAAATTGTTAAAACAATTATAAAAACAGTTTCATTTCTAGGATTGAATATTTTTTCTCTATAAAACTATTTCCAAGCCATCCATGTAAGATTGCGACAAAAAATCCACACTGTCTAGGAACCTCAACATTTGATTTAGAAAAAACTCAAAATCCTAAAAAGTGATTTCTATTATCTACATATATAGTAGGTATAGTAAATGCTCTGTGTTATCTTAGTTCAAATAAAATGGCTACTCTTGTTTATGTAGTTGCATAAACGTTAAAAAATTGTTATTCAATATGCATAAAAGGNGTTCAAATAAAATGGCTACTCTTGTTTATGTAGTTGCATAAACGTTAAAAAATTGTTATTCAATATGCATAAAAGGATATTGTTAACTGACCCACAGTACTTAACAAAATTTTTGTTATAATAACACAGAACGATTTTGGCTCTAATAATGCATCATTTTAATGATAAATTTTCAATTTAAGAGTCTTTAATAATAAAACTTATAACACCATAATCAGGTATTGTTAAAAATGACATTTGCTTTAAAATAACACCTCAAAATCTTGCCCCTTCCTATTGGGGATTGAGAGACTACACTGAATGTGTTACTGATACAGTAAACCTCCTTTTTTAAAGATTCACGTGGCAAGAGAAATATTTTTACAACATTCAGATACATATAAAATTTTTGAAATTTGTAATTTAGATCACTACCTGGAACCAAATAAATTTTATTCAAATTGCATGACAGCATAACCTTCGGGGGTAGATTTGAAAACTTTTAATAATGTACTATGGTGTTCAGATACATTGCCATAAAATGTGCCAACAAATATCTTTTGAAGAAATAAAACTTTAAGAAAACATGAATCAGTGAATCACAGTTTTTTTAATACTGCGGATAAAAATGTCAACAAGATTAAAACTACACAGTTTGAGTTGAAACTGTTCTATGTAAGTAATGTAGTGATATTACAGGACATGTAACTGTAAATCTGGATCTTATGCATATTTTTGTAATGTTCTTTATTTCTTAACTGCAGGTTATACAAAATAAAATTATGAATAATTTCTTTAGACCTAACGAAGAACAAAAATTAGCATAGATTATGTTTTTTTTTTGCACTCATGGTACTGTTTTAAACTTTACAATATGTAGTAGCCCTATACGCAGTATAGGCCTATTTTCAGTATGAAAAATATGTGTCTATTCTTTGGATTTAATGATCTGTAAACTAAAATTGGCATCAGTTATGACACTTTCTGGTACTTGATTGTTGTGTAATCTGTTTTTTCAGTTCCNTATCTGTAAACTAAAATTGGCATCAGTTATGACACTTTCTGGTACTTGATTGTCGTGTAATCTGTTTTTTCAGTTTCAAGAATTTGAGACTGAGAAGTCATTCGACACTGTTCAAATTTTGGTTGGTGGCCGCACAGAAGATAAGTCAGTTAATCTAGCAACTTTATCTGGAAAACAGGATTTGAGCAACAGGTTGTTTGTGTCCGCCTCAAATTTCATGATTATCAAGTTCAGCACAGATGGTACAGTGGAAAGGAAAGGATTCAGGTACACAAATTTATATATATACACATATAATGTTTACATAATTTTAATAATTACATCTATTATATAGCTCAGCAGTAATTGCTCTCAATTTAATTAACAACCATACACAGCATAAATACAGTAAATTATTGCAGTACATTTTATACNAGCAGTAATTGCTCTCAATTTAATTAACAACCATACACAGCATAAATACAGTAAATTATTGCAGTACATTTTATACACAACCATATCCTTTTAGTTGAATAAATTTGTAGTTGTCTGAGAAATATGGAGTTTTTGAAGTTAATGGTAATTTTTAAATAGTTAACATATGTGTGTTGTGTGAACAATAAGTGTGAGATGTTAAATTATGCTATTTATTTTAATTGTTTTTACCAAATCATTCATAAAATATCTACATAGTAGAAAATGTAATATCCAAATTATGTACTGTTAGCAGTATCACTTTCAGGAGTTATATAGGTTGAAACATGTAATCTTACAATTTGTAGCACATTACAAAGCTAGGAGGATTTGTGACACAATTACTTTTTGTATTACTGTATATATAAGTTTATTTATTCAAAGTGCAGGGTATTATTTGAACTGATGTGATATCTGTAAGAATTTATAAGTTATGGCAGTAACTGGGTTCAATTCCATGAGGTGGAAGAGGAGGGGGGGGGGGACGAATTGTTGCAACAAAGTTAATGGTTTTTGGCAGAAAATAACAGGCTTCAATAATGACTTGTTGCATGCGTGTAGAGCATCGTGGAAGACAGAGCCGCAGACGTGTGGGGGAATATTACGAGCCACTCCACAAGGCCAGATGATGACATCTCCTGGTTACCCGCAAGACTATCCTGGTGGTTTGGAGTGCCTGTACATCATCACAGCACAGATTGGAAGGATTATCACCCTAGAGGTAGAGACTCAACCAAAATTCAATTGCATGAGCACCGCAGCAGGTGTGGGCGCAGATTATGCAGTGTGTGTCCAGGCAGCCCTTAACGACCAGAAAAATGTTCATATTATTATTTTTGTACTTTTCAAACCTAATTTGGTTATCATGTACTTANAGCCCTTAACGACCAGAAAAATGTTCATATTATTATTTTTGTACTTTTCAAACCTAATTTGGTTATCATGTACTTGATCCACAATATGAGATGCTGTTGTTTCCTTGGAGTATTTTATTTACAGATTTTTAATTCAATTAATGTATCTTTTTTAAGTAATAGAAGTCAGTAATCATTCATTTCAGTTTTTCAAATTTATAAAAATAAGTTTTTTTACAATTCAATTTTACATAAATGTTTTCGGGAAATGATGGCAAAATGGGGTATTCTTATAATATCCTATTTTGGCCCAACGTTTGTCATACCATCACCATTTAAACTTTGAAATCATAATTTCCCAGAGTGACAACGCCCAGACCCCACTTTGTAGGCATACTTTCTGGCACACNAGCCCTTAACGACCAGAAAAATGTTCATATTATTATTTTTGTACTTTTCAAACCTAATTTGGTTATCATGTACTTAATCCACAATATGAGATGTCGTTGTTTCCTTGGAATATTTTATTTACAGATTTTTAATTCAATTAATGTATCTTTTTTAAGTAATAGAAGTCAGTAATCATTCATTTCAGTTTTTCAAATTTATAAAAATAAATTTTTTTACAATTCAATTTTACATAAATGTTTTCGGGAAATGATGGGAAAATGGGGTATTCTTATAATATCCTATTTTGGCCCAACGTTTGTCATACCATCACTATTTAAACTTTGAAATCATAATTTCCCAGAGTGACAACGCCCAGACCCCACTTTGTAGGCATACTTTCTGGCACACCCTATTGACGAAGGCTGTGCACACCTATGATAAGCACCTGGAGCAGGACCAAGCACTAAGTTTTTTTAAAACTCAAACACAAATTAATATGAATATTTTCTGAGTTGAAATTAAGTAATTTTATCTAGTGTGGAATCCACTTGTGTTTCTAGTATTTCTGAGGTCCTAGTGGAACTTGTGAACAATGGCAAGTTTTAGTTTACATNTTTTTTTAAAACTCAAACACAAATTAATATGAATATTTTCTGAGTTGAAATTAAGTAATTTTATCTAGTGTGGAATTCACTTGTGTTTGTAGTATTTCTGAGGTCCTAGTGGAACTTGTGAACAATGGCAAGTTTTAGTTTACATTTTTTTTTTTGCAATTTCAGCACTTACTCGTGCACTCTTCATTCACTGACAGGGTATCCTCCGAAACCATAATTTTCAAAAAAAATTACAAAAGCTTGTCGCCCTTGTTTTGTTCTATGTTACTTAAATTCAGAACGAGAATAAATGGTGACAACAGTCAAAAATACAAAATTCATGATGTGTAAGTGTGCAGTTTTTATTGATGATAACAGAAATCTAATGCACATTAAAAAAAATCTTGTTATATTCTTTAAATTCCTGTATTGATAATGAACAACTGAAGATTTTAATTAAGGGCTGTTCAAATTAACTGAGCACTTTTGAAATCAATCTTTAAAAAACGTTGCTGTCTCTCTCTGCATATATTTTAACGGACACACTGAGTGGCAGGCACCCAGTTAGGACTGAGTGTTATGCACCCAGTAAGGACTGAGTGTTATGCACCCAGTAAGGACTGAGTGTTATGCACCCAGTAAGGACTGAGTGTTATGCACCCAGTTAGGCTGGTAACGACAGAGGAAAAGTAGTCCTATATCTTTATGTTGAATTAAAAGTGTTAGATACACATTTGTAAATAGTAAAATTATTTGTTTTGTTTTCTGTTTTTCAAATGCATATAAGTGAAAGAATAAGCAAATTAGTAAAATATTAACTCTTCTAATAATTTCACAGTTTCACTTGATCGATGCATGAACTTCTGTTAATAACTTTGGTAAAAAAATTCTTGTAATTTTTATGTGAAAGTTATTTATATTTTAAATGGAAAGAACAATTTTTGTAACCATAATTTGCAAAACTTATATTTTTAAAAGTTCTATTTCTTAATTTTTTGTATTTAGTTCTTTGAAACACATTTTTACTTAGAAAAACTTTCTTGCTTATTCTCCCACTGTTGTCACATAAACTTCTGAAAGAAATTATTGTAGGATGCTGATCATATTGCTGAAGAGTAATTGAACATGTCTTCAGTGGGGGAGAAACAAGGTTTCAGCCAGAGAAGATAGACAGGACAATCGCTACTGTTGTATTGTGATCTTGAGTATGACACCCACAGAAGGCAGCCAAGATCCAGGATCCAAGATGTTAGCGATCCAACACCAAGCCAAATTTGAAACATTCTGCCCCTTGTAATGCTATGGAACGTGCCAAGTGTGGCATTCATCGAACACTAGCTCACCTAACTTAATCAGAGCTGTACATTGAAATTCAAGTTTATTAAGGTGCCAAAATAAAATAATTAGACCGGCCAGAAATATTGATTAACAAAGTTTTATTATACTATGCAGTTCAGTTACACCTGTCACACAAAAAGAAACTTCACAAAAAATAAGCAGGAACAAGAGAAGAATCACAGTATTGATTTTTCTTTGGTCGAAAACACTCGCATGGCGAGGATATTTACGAAGATGGTAAAAGAAACTACTCCCAATTCTTTCCCGGCACCCTGAACGACCCCTCACACTGGTGGAAATAATGTAGTAGTTTGCAGGTTTGTTCGAAATAAGATGTAAAAGAAAGATAGATTGCAGGCAGTGCCGGTGTGAGTTACGATCGCGACTTGCATGGTCTGTACTCGTCAAGTGTCCATTCTATTCTGTTACTGTTGCAGTGACACAATGAAGGACATGCCAACTACAAGTGTCTTCTAAAAGCATTATTACACCACCAAAAACTGCCCAAGGTGTCACATGATGTTTTCTTTTCTAAAAATAGTACTAACACAAACTGCTGTAACTCTGGAGCCCTCGCAGCACAGACTTGTATCTCCTCACCTCTGCACAGCGCAAACCCTTGTCATCCTATCTATATCGCACCATGTTACAATAGCTTACTACGTGTCCTTAGCTTAATAGTAAAAGATAATTGTGGTACTTCACCTTATGTCAATCATTGTTATTGTTAAACAACTTGAAATGAAATTATAAACTTTAAAAATAGAAAATATACAAAATAAGGACAAACTGCTACTTTCTCAAAGTTTCAAACACTGAATAAATTACCTTAGTTTCCAAAAGTATTGCAAAAATAAATATTTCCCACACATATTTCTTGCATCATTACAGCGGCTTAGTGAAATGAAATGCTGCGATTGTCAAGAAAGATTAGTTTGTTTATCCTTGTTACGTTAATGAGATTGTTACATTTTATTTTCCTACTCTATTGACACTGTCTTGGCAGTGACTGGATTAGTATTTTTATCATACTTGGAAGAACAAACTTTAATACCAAAAACATAATTTTCAGCCAGGAAAGGTTTTTCAAAGAAGTGAAATAGCTATTTAGCTTAAAAGTAATTTATAGTACACCATTGATGGGAGCAACCCTGGGAGATGTGGAATTTTAGTGGGACAGGTCAGTTTCAGTTGTTAACAAATAGCCAGTGCAAACATCAGCTTGGCACTAAAACTAAAGTAAATTCTGTCCTGGGACGTTCCCATCAGTTACAAGCAGTAGCGTCTTCCGTTACTCCTAGCATGCTATGTTCATCATTCCGTTAGCAGAATCTGCTAGGAGTATTCTTCACTGCAACAAACAGATGATGTTACTCTTTTACAACAGGTTGAAGACTTGGACTTGGAGACGAGCAGGGACTACATGCTGATAAGAAACGGCGACAACCCGATGAGCAAGCCGCTCGCCAGGCTGACGGGCACAACCCTCGACAACCCACCAGTGATCATGTCCACTGCCAATCAGCTGTACATCTACTTCAAAGCAAGTTTGGGTGATTCTCGTCGAGGATTTCAAATCAAATACTCTCAAGGTAATCTTCCACAAATATTAAACTTTTGTATGCTCATCAGATTAGTATGAAATAACATGTACTTAGCAAATTGTTCTCTCTTTATCTACATATTAATTTTGCATCAAAACTTTTAAGTTTTATATTAATATTTTGTTTATTAGAGCATAAATATAAGCTTACTAGATTTTATAAAAGTGTCATAATGTCGCTGTGGTCTGAGGTATCACTGGCCATCAATACAGTAACATTCTGGTCCAGAAGTGAGAGATAAAAGATAATGTTTGCTTGGTGATAAAGTCCAGGTGCCCCCTAACTTTGCCCAGATATGACAGTACTTCTCTCCATTCGCACCAGCATAAAGATCAGGTTAGAAGGAGGATTTAATCTTGGGGTTCTGGAATCTGCTAGCCTGCTATCGGCCATGGATTATGCAGTGTCTATCACTGAGATGACCAAAAATCCTACACACTGATGGCAGACGATATTTCAGGTATAAATTCACTGTGGCAAGGTGCAAAACAGCACTTAAAAAATATAACACAAGCACACGTGCATGAATATGTAAGTACTTACATGCAATAACAGGATGTGCAGGAACACAAAAGTAAAGTATCTCATGAAGGTGCAAGGAGATATGGATGTAAACCATCCTGAAGTCGGCTGGGTTTAAAATTAAAGCTCCCAGACATGGCCTGCCTCAATGTAAAATGAGAGTGNGGGGGGGGGGGCGAAAGAAAACAATTCCGGTAATATAAACTAATTGTTCAATTTACCTGCACATTGAAACTTAAGTAATTCTTGAAAATTAAATATGTTAAACAAGATGCTAAGGTCAACAAATGTCAATCTTCGTTATCAATTCCAGTGTTTCTACTCTTTTGAGAGGTTGTGCATGTATTTTACGGAATGTTCTAGGGTGCCAAGCCACACTCTTAGCTACCAATGGAACCTTCACGTCTCCAGCTCTGGGACTGGTCGAGTATCCTGCTAACCAGGAGTGCCTCTACAAGATAAGGAGACCGAAAGGTGGTGCACTGTCACTTAAATTTGATGAGTTCAGCATACATCAGTCAGATTTTGTCCAGGTGAGAGACCAACATACATCCTTATGTGCACTTTAATACCTATGCAGCATAGAAAAGTCGTCAATTTCCACTTAGTCAAGCTTGGTATCATTATGTTGTTTCACTTAGAATTGCTGACTCCCCAATTCATTCTGAGGGTAATACAGCTTAATGTTATAAATATTTCTTTCACATTCCAGTTTATCACTCTGTTTAAGTACAGTACATGTGTAGTATTTTACTGTGTAGGATATGTACAGTATTATAGTGCAAGCTTGTGAACAGAAATCATAAAGAAAATGGATCTTTGAAATTAGGATTAGATTATATAACTCAAGAGCAGATTCTATTCTTTATCATTTCACCATGAAATTTAAATGGTTTTGACCACCAAAATTTTATCAAAATAAGAATTAAAAACTTTTGATTTCTGCATGAAATAATTTACTTGAATATTTTATTTCACGTGTAAATCCAATAAATATTTTGTCACAGTGTTTGACTAAACTAGAAAAAAAATATTTGTGCTAAATATTTAGTGATGATTTAATTAAGTGACTTAACTTTGAACACTTCAGTAAGTTATCTGTGACAGAGGAAAATTATTCATCATACAAAAATTTTAGATATAGGCTTAAGTATGATTTCAGTAATTCAGTAATAATTATTATACAGTCAACTCTCGATTTTCTGGGGTAACGACTGGCTAAGGGTTCATGGATAATCAATATTCACGGTTAAAGCAAATGCAGGGAGAGGGGGAATGTTTACTCTACGCCTACATACTGTACATGTAGGTTATGTAAACAAATAATATAGACATATAAGAATTCAAGTTTTTGACAGCCAGTGTGTGGCAACGTCATAAATGATATTATCATCATCACATAGATGAATCCTGCATCAGCTGATGCGTGAACAATTGCAAGAAAATTTCACGTTATTTTGACAGCCTACATTTGCACAACAGACATCAGAGAAATATGCAGGCAGGGAGATTGTAGACAAAATGTCTATGTATTTTATTTTATATAGTTACAAAACAGCTGTTATAAGTGTAACAAATTAAACTTCGATCTAGAATAATGGGTAGGTGTTTAAACAAAATGGAACACCATATGCGATAGTTTAGCTATGTTTGTATGTTCTTCATAGGCAGTAGCTAGTGCTTACTGCTAACATCGCCACGTGCGTGCTTCATATTAATTAAAGAGGCCGCACATCTATCGCAGCGTATTTTTTAAATATTTCTAAATTAATTTGACGTAATATTTTTCAAACCCGAGTTGTTATAATCCCGCATGAGATGAAAAATTTACTTTTAAAAGGATGTGATAGATAACACTTTTGCGACACAGCGGCAAAGTAGACGACCGTGCTGCCATCTGTTGGCCAGTGTGCGCTACTTGCTTCGGAAACCACGCCCCCATGAAATGACAAGTTTTCCATGTGTAAAATTCAAATATGTAAATGAATTCTCAGAGTTTTAAATTTTCCGTGAACTCTATAAATATTTTAACTTAACATATTTCCGTGTGAAGCGATTCTGCTTCCTAATAATTTGGATTCAGCCTGCAATCGCCAACCACATTTTTGGAAATGCACCGGTGCATCCACCAATGTACACTGGACGTTCAGAAACTAATGTTTTGGTTGAGTTCGGTTGAACCGATGTATCCACCTACATTGGTGGATGTGCAACGGAACATCAACCGATGAATTTTCGAACACAACTTCGTAAACACATATGTAAATAAATAAAGTACTTGTGAACGGTAAAGTGAAAGAAAGGCAAATGACCACATTTTAATGCAATGGAAAATTTTTGTGCCTTTAAATGTGCACAAACATCGCAGGAAAATGTTAGACATAAATTGTATTTTATAAAGAAAGAGCATATTTATTAGAAAATACTTTATCGCATGTTTAATATGGGTTTCCCGTATTTTAAAGTTATTTCGCATGTATTAATTTATTCCGTTCTATTCGTTAAAAACATATATAAACAACCTGATGTTCAGGAATTCGCTCAACGGGCATACACCGGTCCACACCAGAACATTCACCACTGGTGGATCAATTGGTGAATTTCCGAAAATTCGACAAGCCTTTCTAAGGCCGGCACACCATTTTTTTTTGTCCTGACTTTCCTTCCACTTCAGCAACAAAACGAAAATATATGTTATTTATTTATTTATTAAAACCACACATTCGTAGTGATGGTATCATTTTTTGCAGCAAATAATAATAATAATGTTAATGTGATATTTTGTCATCTAGTCACACTCAGTACCACGGTTAATTTATAAATAAATAGCCTCTGCATGTACGAACTACTGTAAACTACACAATCTTGCCTTTTTGACGAGCAGACGCCGGGCTTAATCGTGAAGTACTTTATTATTATGAATGAAAATGTGCTGTCTGACATTTTCCCAGAATTCCTAATACTTCCAAGTTTCACATATATTCACTTTTAAAAACGTGTGTAAATATAGTACCAGAACACTTTTAATATTTTTAAAAACCAGTACCGCATCACTCGACTGCAGCCTGGTAATCAACAGTATGCACAAGAGTTATTAATAGCAGTGGTGCGCGACTGGCAGCAGCTGTTCAATATTTGACTTTGAACTGGTGGCTCCACGGTTAAGCCGCAACCTAATTAAGCTGCCCCCAGTAAATTGAGAGTTCACTGTATAAAAAATATTGCTCAGAAGCCAATGCAGAAATATCTTACAAACACACTGTGCACTGATGTACCAAGTCAGAAAAATATTATTATTTGTTTTTTTTAATCTAAAATACAAGTAATTTATTTTATTTTTAGAAGTG
This sequence comes from Clitarchus hookeri, assembly GCA_002778355.1. NCBI lineage: Eukaryota > Metazoa > Arthropoda > Insecta > Phasmatodea > Phasmatidae > Clitarchus > Clitarchus hookeri. The sequence continues at coordinate 110,872 of NQII01001700.1, forward strand.
ATACATGATCAAACACTGCACTGTTACAGGTGTATGATGGAGCAAGCGTCAGTGGTCTGCGACTGCATCCTGGTAACGGCTTTACAGGAAATACTGTACCAAAGATCACCCTGACAGCTTCCAGCGGTGAAATGCTAGTGCGATTTCTCACTGACGCTCTTCATAATGGCAAGGGCTGGAGAGCCACTTTCTCTGCCGGTGAGCTTTACTGCCAAATGTATCAAAGTATCACAGTGGTATCTCATAGCTATGAGCATGGCCTTTAAGAGAGTCATACATTTACACCAGTTTTTTAATGCATCATGTTATATTATAATACCATAGTTCAGGTATATACAGTTTCAGCGAGTGCTATTTAATTGACACTCTATTTACCCAAACATAAGAAAATGGTTTAGTCCAATTTTTACTTACAAAAAATTAAAGATTGATTAATTTTTGCATACTAAACATTTTGAGGTCAATATTTTTGCTTGAGTAGAAGCAACTGATAGACAATGTTTTTTGTATATAAACATACAGGATGATTATAAATCGCTTCTATATTTATCTTGTTTTTGTTTTCACCATTGAAGAGGGGATAGCCGTGGTGCGTGCTCGTCTTAGACGACTAACGTACAATGCAAAGAGAGCTCATTTCACACGAAGATTTAGGAAACCTGGCACCAAAAATGTGAAAATTCCCCATCTTGCCAACCAATTCAATCTCACAGGGAGTGCAAAATCTTCCACACAGTGTATTATGGAACATCAAGCTTACGACTGAGATGCAGAGTCGATGAACGAGGGTTTCGTTCAATGGCTTCCTGATTCCATTGCATTGTGTCTTCAGGAAGAGATGGCCTGCCTGAATGCTCTTTGTCCTTAACACTCCCTGTGCGATTGCAATTGTTAGCAAGAAGGCGAATGGTCGCATTTGTGGGGCCAGGTTTCCGAAATCTTCGCGTGAAATCAGCTGCCACTGCATCATACGTTCATCCTCTCAGATGTGCATGGACCACGGCTATCCTCTCTTCAATGGCGAACATTTTCAATACTTAAAACAAAAACAAGATATAGTAGCGATGTCCCACAAATGGATAGGGACTTTATAATCACTCTGTATTTCATTATAGTAGTACCTACCACTTAAAATCTTATTTTTTTAAACTGACTGTGCACTGTGAAAATAATGTGACCATGTTAAACCTTTATTTGTGCTGAAATTACATAATCTTGCTCAATTATATGTGCAAATAATTTTTTTAGGAATTATTTTTCTTCTAGACCAAAGTAAAAATTTGGAAGTTGTCTTATTTTTGTGGTCGTTCTGTATCCGGGTACACACGTTTCCATTACAATGAGTTATTTGAAAGCATATTTTCAAAAGAAACATATTTGCATTTTATTTACAAATGTGTTATATTAAAATAACTTGAAATGCATAGAGAGGCATGAATGGTATATAATACAAATTTTGTAGTTCAGCATACTTGGGGTTGACGCATGATGCCTATATACACTATTAATTTTTTTTCTGCAACTACATATCATCGTGTGCATGCCACGTGCCCTACAAGTGATACAGCCCTGAACTGCAGCTACCCAAGACAACATTACATCTCATATAATAAGGTGGATGCCTAGAGACCATAATGCACCCAAAGTAAGAATATATTAAATTGCCTTCACCTTAAATAAAAACCAGTGAAATAGGAATTTACTAGTAATCCACGCCAGTAAAACTGCGCCTGAGCTCGCGCAGTCCCCACAACCCTGCATAGCAGGGAGTTCTGCTTCCTACCCCCCCCTCCCCCTGAGAGATGGCAGCAGAATTAGGCTCCGCCTACAGAGGGAGGAGCTACGTACACCACCCCCAAGTGTAGGTGGATATATGTCTCTACACCACCGCAGAATGGGTGTTCACGAGCTGAGCTGTTGTCGGGTGAACATTGTGCTCGTGGCTTGTGCTTCTGCGAGTGCAGCGGGACTACGGTAGCTTGGGTGCGGCAACTATTCCATAACTCGTTACATCCCCAGGTGGCGGATAGGGGATCCCCAGGCTCTGGGATGGCTGGAAATATTCCAATACCAGCCCGTGGATCAACTGGCCGGTGCAAAAGCTCCGCCGTCGTGGATGTCGGGAACCTAGGTAGCTCAGTACGAGATGGCGAAGCGCATCGTGCGGAGGCAGCCCAACGATTAAGGCGGGGAGGGGGATTTCGAGTTGCTGAAACATGCAAAGTGTAGCAAACTTCATTGCTGGATTTTGCGGGCTGCTGACTGTGGATGTCTTTGCTTCCTTCCGAAAAGTTAATCACAGCCTTGGTTACAGTAGGAGAGTACGGGTCACCGTGTCTTATTCTACAGAGAATAAAACACGTTTCCAGTTTAACCACCATCTGCTCTTTCTTGTGTGAATTGTGCTTATAGTCATCCCCTGTAAGCGACACTCCACAACTAAGAGGCAAGGAACAGCGGAATTGAAACTATTTGCCGATCTTAGTGTAGGACTGTGGCCTGTCCCCTAAACGGACTGGACGTACGTCAGCAAACACAACCCATTAGACGGCCACCCATACTGTGGACCAGGCACGTAAAGGTACATGGTGCACACGTACGGTAGAGCCACAACCACTAACACACCACACAACGAAGAAGCTAGATTCCCCTTGTCAGCTAACCCACTACCTCCACCGCGTATAAACACGCCGAAGAGAGTGCCAAGTCTGGCAAGGAAGGATCTACCCCCATCCGAATTACACTCTAGTAAGGGTTATTGTTGCCTACCACCCCATTGCAGAAGTGTACCGTAGCACCTAATTCCCTGGTAAATGTCGTTCCCCCACAGGAGAGGTAGTAAGTAGAGCGACAGGAGTGCAGCTGCTATCCTGTCTGGTAAACCAGCAGTGATTAAACCCTCAGCCCCTGCTTTCAGCTTTTTGATCCCTCAGGAACGAGCTCACGCCACCCGCCAACTATCGAGGCCTCACCTCACAGTCCCCTCCAGTCGTTCATTTGGTCCCCTGGTTAAGCTCCCCGGGCCTGAATACCCAGACATGAAGGCCCACCAGCCACAGCCGAGTGTGTCTCCCTGCCAAGCCGCCCAGCAGACACCGTTGCCACCAACCAGCCGGGCCAGGAGGCTCACCATTGGACAAACGTCGACAAGCACCCCTCGACTGGCAGTGGTAGGTAAGCCAACGACCCCGCCAAAACCCTGTGATCGCAAACTAGCTCTAGCACAAATCGACTTCGTGCCAAGCTGGCAGCCTACCTGCCCAATGCTCTATAAAGGCAACATAAAGGCTAAGTTAAGTGCCAGATCTTGCAGACCCCACCACATTAGGATCTGTAAACCCCTTTTACCTGTGCGCCTCATCTAGCACAAACGAAAAACAACTTCTATTGTGGCGTTGACATGTTCCTGTCCCTGGACCATCATGCATCAGTGTGAAGTGGCAACACTGCAACAAGGTACATGCTGCAATGGCACCTGGATCTCCAGTCTTGCCTCGTATCTGGCCAGGCACATCACGTGTAATCAAAATATAGTACATAGTTTTTAGAGCCATGTGCATGGCTTTATGTCCTGTCAAAGTGAGCTATTATATAAATATTTTTATTTTGCATGCTATGTTTACCGTACTCAGGTTTCAACAGTCAGTACAATGTTGATAAAAAAATTGTATTTCAAGTGCAAGATCATACTCCGACTCGAATACAGTGGAATTTTGATGCATCATTCCCGTTTCTATCTTTTTCCTACATCCATTGTTTATTCTGTACCAAGGGCATTGCCAGGGGGTTCGGGTGTTGCAAGTCCCCTTGCCCATTACGTTGTAAACAATTAGTAACTAAAATTATTGACAATTCTTTAATTGTGATAAAAATATGCAATTGCTGTTCACTATAATGCATTTTATTACTCTGTGAGGTAATTTTCTCCTAGACTGTGTCATTAACACGTGTGTCAGCACCACACCCCTCCCTTCACATCAGTCAGTGTGACCCCCTCTTCCCTATTGAGAAACTTCTGGCTTTGCCGCAGTTATGTATGTACAGTCCAGAGAAACTCTCTTTTAGAACAGTGTTAAAGGAGTCTGCATGAATCTTTTTTGAAGTGTAATTTTCTTGCATTCAGCTTTAATTTATAATCCCACCTTAGCCACCCAGTTTGCCTTTGTCTCAACTAGACTGTAGCAAATGTCATTGTCACATTGCCTGTAACAATGAAAGATGAACCACTCTTTCTCTGATGTTGCCATCCTCTTAGATGCCTTTAAACAGCAACATTAGAGAAAGACTGACTCAAATTCCACCATTTCAGGCAGCAAAGTGTGTAATTTCTGTACAAAGCATGATTCCATTTTACTAACAGGAGGTGGCTCAGATGCAATTATGCTGTGAGAGAAGCATCTTCAACTTGACAGAAGGGAATGTAGGAAGAGGGGGGAGGGTGTGGAATCGGAGAGTGGAGAGATTTGGACAGCTCTTAACATCGAGGTATTGAGAGCCTACAAAGGTGAAGTGAGGCAAGTATGGAGCAGCGCCAGAATGCAAGGGTGGGGGAAACAGGAAGTCCCCAAAAAAACCAGCCAATCAGCGGCATCATCCAGCATGATTCCCACATGCGAAGTAACTGTAAGGTAGCAGACATTGTAGTGAAGATTGAGATTGTATAAGGACGTAAACAAAATGGGTTGCGTAAAAGTGAAATTGGTAGATGTTACAAACCTAAGTTCTGAGACACTTTTTACCATTTCAGAAAACAAAGATAATTAGTTCAATATTCCACTGTATAAGTAGTTCATTCAACCTGCAGACTTTTAAATACATAAATTAGTGTAATCAAACTGTTTATGTGTTACTTTGCTGCTAACCATGAACTTTATACAGTATCCCTTTGTCTACCTGAGAATGGTATAACTTACCGTAAATTAAAAAGCACCCAAAGATTTATTAGAATTATGGTAAATTAAAAAAAAAACATTGTTAATTGTTAAATATTTCATTAAATTTATTATTAAAATCTTTATAAAGTGCTGTTACCTTATGTGGTTAAAAGTAAATAAATTGCAAAAATATTTAAAAATTTCTCATGTTAATTTTTTATGTAAGTTTTTATTATATGCACCACTTACATATTATAACATTTTCCTTCTGAGAATTTCATACCATAGCACTTAAGGGTTACTATGCCTGCTTGCAGATATTTTGCGAGTTAGAGGACTTGAAACGGATGAGCTCTAAGGCTGACTCTTGTTCATTATAATCCTTTTACTAATGTAAGTTTATGTTGTGCTAAAAACATTTGTGCATGCTAGAAATATTATTTTTTCATTACTTGTGCAAGACAGACTGCAAAATGAAGACGTAACTTCTCAGCTATTTAATGTTTAAAAATTTCAGCAGTGTAAGTATGGTCTTTCTGTGCCTCACAAAAACACAGACAATATAGTAAAACTTTATAAAATTGCNAATCCTTTTACTAATGTAAGTTTATGTTGTGCTAAAAACATTTGTGCATGCTAGAAATATTATTTTTTCATTACTGGTGCAAGACAGACTGCAAAATGAAGACGTAACTTCTCAGCTATTTAATGTTTAATAATTTCAGCAGTGTAAGTATGGTCTTTCTGTGCCTCACAAAAACACAGACAATATAGTAAAACTTTATAAAATTGCNAATTTCAGCAGTGTAAGTATGGTCTTTCTGTGCCTCACAAAAACACAGACAATATAGTAAAACTTTATAAAATTGCAGGCAGTCAGTTATACTATCATATCGGTTTCTGGCTAGAAAGAGATAAAATAAAAATAATTCAGCACAAATTAATTTTTACATATGGTACAAATTTTCAGATTGTCCACCGCTTCTTCCTGGTGTTGGCGCTCTTGCATCCAGTAGAGACACTGCATTTGGCACCACTGTAACATTTACCTGCCCTGTGGGACAAGAGTTTGCTACAGGACGGCCTCGTATCACAACAGAGTGCATGATGGGTGGAAACTGGTCTATCACGTATATCCCAGCATGCCAAGGTTAGTCACTACTCAAGAAGTAGACAAGTAATTATCACTAACATACATGTTGTATTTTTAGATATGTGTATGTTCATTAGGTTTTTCTCTTGTTTTATATGTTGCAGCAAATTAAACACTTTTAGTTGTAATTCAGTTTATTCTTATTTAATCATTGTGGTTAATGTTTGAAAAATATTTTTGTTACACCTTACACAGTATCAGTGTTCATATTTGTAAGCACTTTCAGAGAGACTAGATCATTAAAAAATTTATCATAGTCAATGAATCAGAAATGATTGTTGTGTTTCATTTAAAAAAGAAAAAAAAGAGTTAAATTAACTTAATTTTACACAGAGGTGACAAAAGTCATATGCAAATATACAGATTGCAGTAGATAGCGCATGTTTTACATATTTACCCGTCACGTAACCAACCCGAAAGTATTGTAGTTAAGTGATTCATGTGAAAATGTTTCTGACGTTATTATGGCCGCACGACGGGAATTAACAGACTTTGAACGTGGAATGGTAGTTGGAGCTAGACGCATGGGACATTCCATTTCGTAAATGGTTAGGGAATTCAACATTCCGAGATCCACAGTGTCAAGAGTGTNTTCAACATTCTGAGATCCACAGTGTCAAGACTGTGCCGAGAATACCTAATTTCCGGCAAAATCTCCCTACATGGAAAACGCAGTGGCCAACTGCCTACACTTAATGACCGAGACCAACGATGTGTGCGCAGAATGGTCAGTGTTAACAGGCAAGCAAAACTGCGTGAAATAACCGCAGAAATCAATGTGGGACGTACGACGGACGTGTCCGTTAGGACAGAGCGGCCAACTTTGGCTGTACTGAGCTATGCCAGCAGAAGACCGACTCGAATGCCTTTACTAAGAGTACGACATCGCCTGCAGCGCCTCTCCTGGGCTCGTGACCATATCGGTTGAACCCTAGACGACTGTAAAACCGTGATTTGGTCAGATGAGTCCCGATTTCAGTTGGTAAGAGCTGATGGTAGGGTTCGAGTGTGGCGCAGACCCCACGAATCCATGGACCCAAGTTGTCAACAAGGAACTGTGCAAGCTGGTGGTGGCTCCATAATGGTGTGGGCTGTTTTTACATGGAATGGACTGGGTCCTCTGGTCCAACTTAACTGATCATTGACTGGAAAGGGTTATGTTTAGCTACTTGGAGACCACTTGCAGCCATTCATGGACTTCATGTACCCAAACAACGATGTAATTTTTATGGATGACAATGCGCCATGTCACCGCGCCGCAACTGTTCGCGATTGGTTTGAAGGGCATTCTGGACAATTCCAGCGAATGATTTGGCCACCAAGATCGCCCAACTTGAATCCCATTGACTTTTGTCACCTCAGTCTATATGCAGTAACTTTCAGTTGACACATAAGTCTAAATTAATAATAATGTTTTTTTATTTTTTTTTATTTTACATAGCATGTGTTTTAATAATCTAATAAACATACATAACACTTGCAGAGGTCTACTGCGGACCGGTGCCGCAGATCGACAATGGCTTCTCTATTGGCTCAACCAACGTGACATACAGGGGCCAGGCCATGTACCAATGTTATGCTGGCTTTGCTTTCCCCACTGGCGAGCCAATAGAGAGGGTCTCTTGCCTTGCTGATGGTCGCTGGGAGAGGCTACCTACATGTCTAGGTCAGTACATGCAAAACAGTTAGGTNGGGTCTCTTGCCTTGCTGATGGTCGCTGGGAGAGGCTACCTACATGTCTAGGTCAGTACATGCAAAACAGTTAGGCAGTGCGTTTGTGCTTTGTTGACTTTACAAAACACATTCCAATAGTTTATCCTAACTCATCTTGAATTTTTAATGTACCCATGTACCTAGTGTTTCCAGGTTCTGTACAAAGTCATCATAAAAATTGGAAAGTTGTTAAACAATATTTTTGGTAATGCTACAACAGGTTTAGCTGGACATTTTATGATGAACTATAACTCCAAATGATACTTAAAATACATTATTTTTAAGGAGTTGAAATTAGTTGTTTTCAGTCCCATTCACATAGGTATCCCGATTTTGAAACTACTTACAATTTTACTTAATTTTTTGCGTGTCTAAAGTACAGGTAGTGTTTTTGAAAAATAATAATTACTGTATGTTATTTACACTTTCACTGTGTTCACTTAGGTAACCATCAAATTATCGTAGCATACATTGTATCACTGAGAAAGTACGTATAATAGTGAACAATAAAAGTACCTGCATGAAAATGTGTCTGTTATGGTAATAAATAATTTTTGAATGATTATGTGGCAGCATCTCAGTGCCCGCCACTGCCGGAGTCTGCGCACACAAACGTGACGGTGCTGAATGGAGGTGGACGTAGTTACGGTACCATTGTGCGGTACGAGTGCGAGGTTGGCTATGCTCGTTTCGGTCACCCTGTCATCCTGTGTATGAGCAACGGCACTTGGTCTGGTGACGTGCCTACCTGCACACGTAAGTACCTCTTTGTGAGCTCATCATTCTAAATAAGGGATTGATTCTAATTAATTTCCACTTTACTGCACTCGTAGCACAAAGTGTATTTTTTTTAAGTTTAAAACATGTTGTATTTAGTAATTTGAAGATACATGTCCTGTGACAAGTTGTAGATGTGAAAATATAAATAATCAGCTCAGAACATATCAACAGTTGGTTGGTTACTAAATATTTTTTTTCAAGAGCTATGTTGGTAGGACAGTTAAACCTCATTACAGAGCACTACTTCACTTTAAAGTACTTTTCACTGTTAAGAATTTCTTTCAAATTCCTGGCAGATGTGATGATATTAAATACTTCTTCAGTATAAAGTTCCTTTTGGTATTAAGTATAAAACAGAAAGCCCCTTTTTATTTTTTGCATTGGAATTTCATTGTAAATCCAAAAGTAGCAGATGTTGATGGTAAGTACATATTTACAAGGTCATTAAAATTTTTATTTGTGATTATTTTTATAACATAAGCTGTAATGAATAAAGGCTTGTTAAGCCTAATTAGATGGAATCACTGTTGATCAGTACAAATACTGTGGAGGTAATACAAGATATGATGTGAAGTCTGAAATACAGATAAACCTCTTTAATACAAACCTCAAGGGACCTGAATTTTCGCAGTTTGTAATAATGATGCTTGTAATAAAACTTAGTTTGCATTATTTGTAAAAAATCTGAAGTAATTAACATACTGACTGTGTGATCTGACATATTGGAAAATATGACAATCTTATCACAAGTATAATTTTTTTACCAGTGGAATTTACATTACATTGTAATACAAATAACAGACACAGTATTTTTTATTAAGTATACAAAGTAACATTAAACTTCCTCTCTCACCCCAAGGGGTAAAAAAATAACTTTGTAATAATGAAAAATTTATATTATAAAAGATTTTACTGTAATCTGTTCATGATTTATTCACACTTTTTGAATCAAACCTTTGGAAAAACACCCCATGTATGATGTGTTTTGTTTCTTCTTAAATATGTTATGTATGACATGCATTTTATACATACATGTGTTGTCATAAAATTACTGGTATATTATTATTAGTTAAATTATACTATGTTATGTATTTTATCCATTAATTATAATATTTCATTTATAACTATTATGAATAAAGACAGAGTGGAAATAGGTGTGTTGGTAATGCCTAGTACAAAACAGTTCTTATGCAAAATATAATTACAAATAGTGTGCAGGAATGCGGTTAATTGGCTCTCTGGTGTAATTTCCTAAGCTTTGTTTGCACGAGTCGGAGGAATATCCTGGAAATATAAATTTAGCAGGGCTTCAGAAAAATTGGAAGTAATCGTGAGAGAAGCATAGTAATGTTTCACTGTACAGTATGAGAGGTGTCATGTTATGTCCAAGGACCAAGATGTTGTGTTGGTTTGACAGGAGCCCAGTGTTCTCAGTTCCCCACTGTGAAGAACGGCTTCGTGACCGACGTCTCTCGGGAGTACTACTTTGGCGATGAGGCTCGCGTGCAGTGCCACAGAGGCTTCAAGCTCACTGGATCCAGCGTCATCAAGTGTGGCACGAACCAGCAGTTTCTGAATGCTCCCAAGTGCGAAGGTCAGTTGTGCATCTTTGAACACGCCACAGCTCTGTTGTAGCTAAACACTGTAACCCTTCCAGCCACAGTGTACTATACAACGTGTTTCTAAAACATGGGGACAAACTTTGGCAGTGTATTCCTGACTAAAATGTAAGTACCACTTTTCTGGTAAAGTGATTATCAAGGGAGCTGTGCACCCCTGAAAAACCCTCATTTAATTTGTCCCTACTCTGTATTGTGGTTTGCCTACCTGGTATGTAACACACATTAGGTTTTGAATGTTTAACATGAATCGTCTCACAAACGGTTCACCTGCGAGTGTTCAGAACAAGAAGACCTTTTTTATTAATTTAGATGTGCTGATTCACAAGTTGCCTTAAAAATTTCTTAGAACGTTGTGTTACAAAGCTTGATGCTAACATAGGATGCCAATAGCCATTTCCAAAAAAAGGAAGGGGGATAATATTACCGACCACATTTTTAGAGGTGTGAGATCTCCTTTATACAAAACACTATTCACCAATTTTTGCTTAATCAATAGTGGTTTCTGATATTTTCAACTAAACACATTTTAAAACTCAAATTTTGGGGGTGCATAGCTCCCTTAATAATTACTTAAGAGGATAAATTATACATACATTTTTGTCTTATATTTTTGTAAGGAATTCCCTGCCAAAGTTTGTCCCCATATTTTAGAAACATGTAGTATATGGGGCATCGTACAGGAAGTAGCTCTGATGACATACAGTCTACACAGCAGGAAACAGCAGCCAATGAGGTATGATGTCTACAGATGTGACAGATGAGCATTAATTGTTCAGAATATATTCTGCTGGCTCATATAACATCAAACACAAACACATTTTTGTTGGTCTCGATTACCATATGACAGAGCACTGTAATGAGTCTAGAACAGTTCTCAACATATAATTTCTTCATTGCAAAGTCTAAAATTATATATTTGTCGTTGGCTGAAAGAGATAAGCAAAGGGAGATTTATCAAAATTTGCGCAATGGGAAAAAAGGCTGGCAAACTGAGGTCCCCATTGTTTACAAAATATTCTTTCACACAGAGAAACTAGAAACTAAACAATCTTTCTACCTTTCTTATATTTTTCTGAAGTTTCGCACAGCAGAAAATATAAACTTAAATAGGAGATGGCTATCCTAACAGATGACAGAAACGAAAGCTTGATGCTATGTTCATGACTAACATTTATTTACACATAGGAAAATGTTCACATCATCACTATCAAATTTTAACTGTACCAATTTTCTCACTTTTTTTTCTCAAACTTTACATATTATTTTGGATTCTCTTTAAAGAATTTACATTTTTAATAAAGTAATTACATTAGATTTTGTGTAATTGAAGTTTTATTTCTGTGAATTATTATCACAGAACAATTGAGTAGCTAAAAGGGGTTGGATCTCACTACACCTCATCTCCTTAAAACAGCATTCACTGTGATGGCAGTTCATACACATGTGGAAGTCTTTGTGGAAATTATTGTTGAACAATATAAGCTGGCTTAATATAAAATTGTTGCTGTAACTGTTTTCTCTTGACTTTTCCTGCTGTATTCATTGAACTAACTAAGTTTCGTACTAAGCAAGCATATGTTCTTTCAGGTTACGTTCCTTCCAATAGGGTAATACGGCTAGGCTCCTGGTAGAGATAGCATTTTATTTTTAACAAAAGCACGTGTTCCTTGTGTTCAGACATAAACGAATGTGCAAGCAGCCAGTGTGACGTGGCATCCAGCGAGTGCATCAACAATCCAGGGGCATTCCACTGTCGCTGTCGCGAGGGTTTTGCCCCCAACTTGGAGTGCCGGCCTGTTGGAGACCTGGGGCTGACAACTGCAGGCATTCCTGATGACTCCATTACGGTATCCAGCGAGGAATCAGGTTTCGGCAAGTCTGTGAGTGTTTCTTTGGTTCACTACGGTGACCTGCTTGTAATCTATGTGGTTTAGTGTCTTCCTTATTAAAGTCTGAGTAATGTCAAAGACCCAAAAGAAATAGATGATAGATGTCAATGTAATATTGTGCTTCTTTTACCTTACTTCTTTACATAAACACACAGTCATAGAATTTCTTTCTCCCTAGTTGCTTGTGACATCAGCTTTCAGCTGTTTTAAAAGTCATAATTTTTTTTTGTTTTTATGTTTTATTGCAGTCCTCTCAATGGAAACATAATTACTCTGTTCCACTTTCATGTTTGTTAAGTCTTAGTTGTATGAAAAATAAATTTTTTACTTTTTTTTTTTTCTAGCTATAAAATCTCTTGCACATCCAAAACATTGCAATTTTCAATTTTTCTTAGCAGCATGTAAGTAAATGATTGTGTTTTGTTTGTTCAGTTGGTGAGACTGAACAGTGGATCTGGTTGGTGTGGTACCAGTCTGGAGCCAGGAGCCAACTGGGCGCTCCTTGACTTGAAAGCTCCGACTATCATACGAGGTTTTAGAACTCAGAGTGTTCCAAGGCCTGATGGTAACCTTGCATTCACTTCAGCAGTCAGGATACAGGTAAGCTCACAGACCATCCACATAAAACAATTCTGCTTGTAGTTTTTAGCAAACTGTGTGTGGTATGTCAAATTAATCACTACCCATTTAGAATGAGCACAGCAAATATTTCAATTGTTTGTTTGATATTGGAATAGTAACGAGTATGAACAAAATCCAAACGGCATGACGTACTGAATTAACAAAATTTATTGCAGTACACGGACGACCTGACAGATGTTTTCAAAGACTACACCAATCCTGATGGTACACCGGTGGAATTCCGCATTTTAGAGCCGACCCNGGGTCTCTTGCCTTGCTGATGGTCGCTGGGAGAGGCTACCTACATGTCTAGGTCAGTACATGCAAAACAGTTAGGTAGTGCGCTTGTGCTTTGTTGACTTCACAAAACACATTCCAATAGTTTATATTAACTCATCTTGAATTTTTAATGCACCCATGTACCTAGTGTTTCCAGGTTCTGTACAAAGTCATCATAAAAAGTGGAAAATTGTTAAACAATATTTTTGGTAATGCTACAACAGGTTTAGCTGGACATTTTATGATGAACTATAACTCCAAATGATACTTAAAATACATTATTTTTAAGGAGTTGAAATTAGTTGTTTTCAGTCCCATTCACATAGGTATCCTGATTTTGAAACTACTTACTATTTTACTTAATTTTTTGCGTGTCTAAAGTACAGGTAGTGTTTTTGAAAAATAATAATTACTGTATGTTATTTACACTTTCACTGTGTTCACTTAGGTAACCATCAAATTATCGTAGCATACATTGTATCACTGAGAAAGTACGTATAATAGTGAACAATAAAAGTACCTGCATGAAAATGTGTCTGTTATGGTAATAAATAATTTTTGAATGATTATGTGGCAGCATCTCAGTGCCCGCCACTGCCGGAGTCTGCGCACACAAACGTGACGGTGCTGAATGGAGGTGGACGTAGTTACGGTACCATTGTGCGGTACGAGTGCGAGGTTGGCTATGCTCGTTTCGGTCACCCTGTCATCCTGTGTATGAGCAACGGCACTTGGTCTGGTGACGTGCCTACCTGCACACGTAAGTACCTCTTTGTGAGCTCATCATTCTAAATAAGGGATTGATTCTAATTAATTTCCACTTTACTGCACTCTTAGCACAAAGTAAATTTTTTTAAGTTTAAAACATGTTGTATTTAGTAATTTGAAGATACATGTCCTGTGACAAGTTGTAGATGTGAAAATATAAATAATCAGCTCAGAACATATCAACAATTGGTTGTTTACTAAATATTTTTTTTCAAGAGCTATGTTGGTAGGACAGTTAAACCTCATTACAGAGCACTACTTCACTTTAAAGTACTTTTCACTGTTAAGAATTTCTTTCAAATTCCTGGCAGATGTGATGATATTAAATACTTCTTCAGTATAAAGTTCCTTTTGGTATTAAGTATAAAACAGAAAGCCCCTTTTTATTTTTTGCATTGGAATTTCATTGTAAATCCAAAAGTAGCAGATGTTGATGGTAAGTACATATTTACAAGGTCATTAAAATTTTTATTTGTGATTATTTTTATAACATAAGCTGTAATGAATAAAGGCTTGTTAAGCCTAATTAGATGGAATCACTGTTGATCAGTACAAATACTGTGGAGGTAATACAAGATATGATGTGAAGTCTGAAATACAGATAAACCTCTTTAATACAAACCTCAAGGGACCTAAATTTTTGCAGTTTGTAATAATGATGCTTGTAATAAAAGGTGTTTGCATTATTTGTAAAAAATCTGAAATAATTAACATACTGACTGTGTGATCTGACATATTGGAAAATATGACAATCTTATCACAAGTATAATTTTTTTACCAGTGGAATTGACATTACATTGTAATACAAATAACAGACACAGTATTTTTTATTAAGTATACAAAGTAACATTAAACTTCCTCTCTCACCCCAAGGGGTAAGAAAATAACTTTGTATTAATGAAAAATTTATATTATAGAAGATTTTACTGTAATCTGTTCATGATTTATTCACACTTTTTGAATCAAACCTTTGGAAAAACACCCCATGTATGATGTGTTTTGTTTCTTCTTAAATATGTTATGTATCACATGCATTTTATACATACATGTGTTGTCATAAAATTACTGGTATGTTATTATTAGTTAAATTAAACTATGTTATGTATTTTATCCATTAATTATAATATTTCATTTATAACTATTATGAATAAAGACAGAGTGTAAATAGGTGTGTTGGTAATGCCTAATAAGAAACAGTTCTTATGCAAAATATAATTACAAAGAGTGTGCAGGAATGCGGTTAATTGGCTCTCTGGTGTAATTTCCTAAGCTTTGTTCGCATGAGTCGGAGGAATATCCTGGAAATATAAATTTAGCAGGGCTTCAGAAAAATTGGAAGTAATCGTGAGAGAAGCATAGTAATGTTTCACTGTACAGTATGAGAGGTGTCATGTTATGTCCAAGGACCAAGATGTTGTGTTGGTTTGACAGGAGCCCAGTGTTCTCAGTTCCCCACTGTGAAGAACGGCTTCGTGACCGACGTCTCTCGGGAGTACTACTTTGGCGATGAGGCTCGCGTGCAGTGCCACAGAGGCTTCAAGCTCACTGGATCCAGCGTCATCAAGTGTGGCACGAACCAGCAGTTTCTGAATGCTCCCAAGTGCGAAGGTCAGTTGTGCATCTTTGAACACGCCACAGCTCTGTTGTAGCTAAACACTGTAACCCTTCCAGCCACAGTGTACTATACAACGTGTTTCTAAAACATGGGGACAAACTTTGGCAGTGTATTCCTGACTAAAATGTAAGTACCACTTTTCTGGTAAAGTGATTATCAAGGGAGCTGTGCACCCCTGAAAAACCCTCATTTAATTTGTCCCTACTCTGTATTGTGGTTTGCCTACCTGGTATGTAACACACATTAGGTTTTGAATGTTTAACATGAATCATCTCACAAACGGTTCACCTGAGAGTGTTCAGAACAAGAAGACCTTTTTTATTAATTTAGATGTGCTGATTCACAAGTTGTCTTAAAAAATTTCTTAGAACGTTATGTTACAAAGTTTGATGCTAACATAGGATGCCAATAGCCATTTCCAAAAAAAGGAAGGGGGATAATATTACCGACCACATTTTTAGAGGTGTGAGATCTCCTTTATACAAAACACTATTCACCAATTTTTGCTTAATCAATAGTGGTTTCTGATATTTTCAACTAAACACATTTTAAAACTCAAATTTTGGGGGTGCATAGTTCCCTTAATAATCACTTAAGAGGATAAATTATACATACATTTTTGTCTTATATTTTTGTAAGGAATTACCTGCCAAAGTTTGTCCTCATATTTTAGAAACATGTAGTATATGGGGCATCGTACAGGAAGTAGCTCTGATGACGTACAGTCTACACAGCAGGAAACAGCAGCCAATGAGGTATGATGTCTACAGATGTGACAGATGAGCATTAATTGTTCAGAATATATTCTGCTGGCTCATATAACATCAAACACAAACACATTTTTGTTGGTCTCGATTACCATATGACAGAGCACTGTAATGAGTCTAGAACAGTTCTCAACATATAATTTCTTCATTGCAAAGTCTAAAATTATATATTTGTCATTGGCTGAAAGAGATAAGCAAAGGGAGATTTATCAAAATTTGCGCAATGGGAAAAAAGGCTGGTGAACTGAGGTCCCCATTGTTTACAAAATATTTTTTCACACAGAGAAACAAGAAACTAAACAATCTTTCTACCTTTCTTATATTTTTCTGAAGTTTTGCACAGCAGGAAATGTAAACTTAAATAGGAGATGGCTATCCTAACAGATGACAGACACGAAAGCTTGATGCTATGTTCATGACTAACATTTATTTACACATAGGAAAATGTTCACATCATCACTATCAAATTTTAACTGTACCAATTTTGTCACTTTTTTTTCTCAAACTTTACATATTATTTTGGATTCTCTTTAAAGAATTTACATTTTTAATAAAGTAATTACATTAGATTTTGTGTAATTGAAGTTTTATTTCTGTGAATTATTATCACAGAACAATTGAGTAGCTAAAAGGGGTTGGATCTCACTACACCTCATCTCCTTAAAACAGCATTCACTGTGATGGCAGTTCATACACATGTGGAAGTCTTTGTGGAAATTATTGTTGAACAATATAAGCTGGCTTAATATAAAATTGTTGCTGTAACTGTTTTCTCTTGACTTTTCCTGCTGTATTCATTGAACTAACTAAGTTTCGTACTAAGCAAGGTTTGTTCCAATGGGGTAATACGGTTTCAGGTTGTGTTCCTTCCAATGGGGTAACACGGCTAGGCTCCTGGTAGAGATAGCATTTTATTTTTAACAAAAGCACGTGTTCCTTGTGTTCAGACATAAACGAATGTGCAAGCAGCCAGTGTGACGTGGCATCCAGCGAGTGCATCAACAATCCAGGGGCATTCCACTGTCGCTGTCGCGAGGGTTTTGCCCCCAACTTGGAGTGCCGGCCTGTTGGAGACCTGGGGCTGACAACTGCAGGCATTCCTGATGACTCCATTACGGTATCCAGCGAGGAATCAGGTTTCGGCAAGTCTGTGAGTGTTTCTTTGGTTCACTACGGTTACCTGACTGTAACCTATGTGGTTTAGTGTCTTCCTTATTAAAGTCTGAGTAATGTCAAAGACCCAAAAAAATAGATGATAGATGTCAATGTAATATTGTGCTTCTTTTACCTTACTTGTTTACATAAACACACAGTCATAGAATTTCTTTCTCCATAGTTGCTTGTGACATCAGCTTTCAGCTGTTTTAAAAGTCATAATTTTTTTTTGTTTTTATGTTTTATTGCAGTCCTCTCAATGGAAACATAATTACTCTGTTCCACTTTCATGTTTGTTAAGTCTTAGTTGTATAAAAAATAAATTTTTTACTTTTTTTTTTTCTCGCTATAAAATCTCTTGCACATCCAAAACATTGCAATTTTCAATTTTTCTTAGCAGCATGTAAGTAAATGATTGTGTTTTGTTTGTTCAGTTGGTGAGACTGAACAGTGGATCTGGTTGGTGTGGTACCAGTCTGGAGCCAGGAGCCAACTGGGCGCTCCTTGACTTGAAAGCTCCGACTATCATACGAGGTTTTAGAACTCAGAGTGTTCCAAGGCCTGATGGTAACCTTGCATTCACTTCAGCAGTCAGGATACAGGTAAGCTCACAGACCATCCACATAAAACAATTCTGCTTGTAGTTTTTAGCAAACTGTGTGTGGTATGTCAAATTAATCACTACCCATTTAGAATGAGCACAGCAAATATTTCAATTGTTTGTTTGATATTGGAATAGTAACGAGTATGGACAAAATCCAAACGGCATGACGTACTGAATTAACAAAATTTATTGCAGTACACGGATGACCTGACAGATGTTTTCAAAGACTACACCAATCCTGATGGTACACCGGTGGAATTCCGCATTTTAGAGCCGACCCTTTCCGTCTTGAATCTGCCCATGTCCATTGAGGCACAGTACGTTCGTTTCAAGATTCAGGTATGTACCAATAACTCCTCCATCAGCATTCTGCGTTCATTCAGTTGGTGAAGTCACCTGGTAATTGTCGTGTTTACTGTATGGGTATTTTCAGGATTATGTTGGTGCACCCTGTCTGAGGCTAGAGGTCATGGGCTGTACGAGACTGGAGTGCAACGACATTAACGAGTGTGCTGTGAACAATGGTGGATGCGACCAGAAATGTATTAACAGGTATAGGCATAACTATATTCTTGACACATTTTAGGAGGTGTTATACAAATAAGAAGGATACAATGAAATGAGTTGAAACTCTGTCCTAAAAATGAATTCCGATTACAGTATTTACCCACGTACAACCTGCAGATTTTTCCCAAAAATTAGGCTTTCATAAACGGGATGCGGGTGGTATCATGGTCAGATGACACGTGAGACGTTTTTGCACACAGGCAATACGTGAGTAGGTTTTGCATGGTGGTATATGCCGGCGGGGGCTTGCCCCCCGGCAACCATTTACTGACACAATACCTACATATGCTATTCATTTTGCTCCTGAAGACGCAAACATACAGCACTTGACCATTCCCTGTGTAATAATTTTCCGACGAAAGTCTACTAAAGAAAACTGAGAGTGCAAAAAACTTTCTTCATGTGGCTACTGGTAATCATTATGGTTGGCAACATTGCTGTAGATTGTTGCAACACCGAACACGTGATGCTGCGATGCAATGGAAATAAATCAATACTATTTTAGTGTTAAAAATTTAAATTTTTTCCTTTGTGCAGATTTTGTTTCTCGGAACAATGGGGTGCAACGCTTACAAGGTTTTTCATTTTTGCCAGAAAAAAGCATAGCGCTTCCTCTTCTTCACATTTTTCCTCCAACCACCGCCAAACAGCTTTGTGGTGAAATGGTGAGTGTGAAGAGGAGAAAGAGACCCATTGATAGTTGTTTGGTTGGGGGGAGGGACTGACTAAGAATCCAGCCGTAATGCTCAGGGGGGAATGGAAGGGAGGGATGCCGAGAGAAAGGGAGAAAAAAAAGAAAGAGGGCGAGCAAGCTGGGCTGGCATTGGGAGGCTGGTGTTGAAGAATGAGGGGGGGAAGGAGGGGCACCGAGCGAGAGGGAGAAAGAAAACGAGAAAGGGAGCGAGTCAGTTAAGCGACTTGGGATGATACAAAGCGGAATTGACAGTGACAGGCAAGGAACGTGCAGTGATGCATGCGCAGTAGAGCATTCATTATGCACCATCGTAAACTGACATGATACAAAGGAAATGTCACTGTTATTTTTATTCTATCAATAATTCATATTTATAAGTAAGTTGTACTGATGGCAAAAGTATTGTGCGATCCATACGGGCGGGCAACCCTTATGATGGGAAAAGTAGATTTTTTGCCGGAAAACACACCTGCGACCCATACGCAAGGGCGACCCTTTTGCGGGTAAACACGATATTAGGTATCCATTGAATGAAAGCTGAAAACTAAAACCATTTTCAAATCAGCCGATTTGGTGTGCCAAATGGTCTTTTGATAACTTTTAGTTTGTGAAAGTGTAATTTTATCAAAGTTGAAACGTACTAAAATTGTAAACGAAACTATGGCCTCGAAAGAGGTTAAATTCCTTGTGCATGAGAAAGCAGAAGGTACGTGTAAACAGACGGCCGGCCAAAGTCACAGTGTCACCCTTCTGGCTTTTAACTGCCACGTTGCCAAGTTGCATGCGCTGTCTCGCTCGTCAGCTATCTATGTTCATGCCTTTGTCGGTTGGGATTTTAGAAACGACGTTGCAAACAAATATTTTACGTTTTTGAAAATAAATTTAGGGCACAGTTTTATCACAAATATAGTACTTTGGATGCGTGTATTTTTCTTTAAAAAAATATTTCTTCCCAGCAATCCAATCTGGAAATTAAGGTGCAGGTCTAACTCGGGGGTGAGTCATACATGGGGAAATACAGTACTTACCGTGTCTCGAGAAAGGATTTCAAAGGAGGACCCAAAGCTAAGCAAGTTTTTTATAAATAATGAATTTAACAAAAAATTAAAATAAAAGTTATTTGTTGTTACAGTCAACTTTCCGGGGTGATAACTGGTTAAGGGTTCACGGATAACTGATTTCACGGTTAAAACGAGGGGGGGAGAATGTCTGGCCTACATACTGTACACGTAGGTTATGTAAACAAATTATATAGTCACACAAGGATTCAATTTTTTCACAGCCAGTGTGTGGTAACGTCATAAATTATATTAATATCATCAGATACACAACAATTCTATATCAGTTGATGCGAGAATGATTGTAATAAAATTTCACATTGGCTATTTTGACAGCCTACATTAGCACAACAAACATCGGAGAAATATGGGGGCAGGAAGATCGTAGACAAAATGTTGGTGTATTTTATTTTATAAAGTTACAAAACAGCTGTTATTAATGTAACAAATTAAACTTAGTTTTAGAATAATGTGTAGGTGTTTAAACGAAATGGAACACCATATGTGATAGTTTAGCTTCCTTTATATCTTCATCATAGGCCGTAGCTAGTGCTTCCTGCTAACGTTCCCATGTGCTTGCTTCATATTAATTGAAGAGGCCTGACATCTTACGCAGAGTATTTTTCAAATATTTCTGTATTGTTGTTTTGAGCCCACACGATATGAAAAATTCACTTTTGAAAGGACGTGCTTGATACACTTATACGACACAGCAGAAAAATAGGCTACTCTGCTGCCATCTGTTGACTAGTGTGCGCGGCTTGATTCGGAAACCACGCTCCATGTGTAAAGTGCAAATATGGGAACAAATTCTCAGAGAAATTTTCTGCGAGCTCTATAAATATTGGAACGTTACACATTTCCATTTGAAGCGATTCTGCTTGCTAATAATTTGAATTCGGCCTGCAATCGCCAAGCGTTTCTAAGGCCGGCTTGCCATTTTTTTTTTTGTGTTGACTCCCCTCTCATTGCAGCAACAGAGCAACAATAAATGTTATTTATTTATTAAAACCACACGAGACACATTTTTTGCGTAGGAGTCTTTTTTGCAGCAACTGATATTTATGCTAATGTGATATTTTGTCATTCAGTCATACTCTGTGCCATGGTTAATTCATAAATATCCTCTGCATGTACGAACAACTGTAAACTACAAGATCTCTCCTTTTTCGCGAGCAGATGCTAGTTTTAATCGTGAAATACTTTATTATGATGAATGAAACTGTGCTATCTGACAATTTCCCTGAATTCTTAATACTTCCAAGTTTCACACCTATTCACTGTTAAAAACGTGTGTAAATATAGTACCCAAACACTTTTAATATTAAAATGAATCAGTATGGCATCACTCAACTGCAGCCAGATAATTGACAGCTTGCGCATGGGTTATTAATAGTAGCGGCGCGTGGCTGGCAGCAGCTGTTTAATATTTGACTTTGAACTGGTGGCTCCATGATTAAAGCCGCCCCCAGTAAATCGAGAGTTGACCGTATTTTTTTTCTTGAAATTTACTATATTATGCACAGATATATTTTTCTTGTACCATATTGTTCTTGCAAACAGTACATGAGTATGTACATCAATATGCCCTTACAAAACCGTTTCTCTTAGCATTACACATAGTTCTGTAATAAATTGTACTGTGATAAGATTGTTTAGCATAACTTTGCAACCTATGCTGTATCAACTTGAGGTACCCATTACTCAGAGGTGGATTCAGCCACTCCTTAAGGGGAAAGCCCAGCTAGGTCAAATATGGGGTTTACTTAATAGTGTCGGTAGGTGAGAGAGAGAGAGAGTAAGAGAGAGAGAGAGAGCGAGAATGATAACCATTTGGAAGCACAGCATATCAGATACCTACATGAAGACATTTAGAAATCTGTGAGCAACGAAGATGTGACCAAGTTTCTTACGTGCATGAGTTAATTATTGTATTATAGTGAAAGGGGCCAGTGGTTCTAATCAAGTCAGAACAACGTTGGAAGGGGATTATTCAATATAAAATCTGAGAATTGTGAAACTTCATGTGAGAAATAATTTAAAATGCTTAAGAAGATGAAACAAAAGTAATATTAATTCTAAACCCAGGTGTAGTGTGCATTTTTTTTTTACAATGCTTTAACAAATAATTAAATGTGTTGTATGTTTTCACAACATTTTATATACATTAAATTATGAAATGGGTACAAAGCTGAAAAAGACAAAAAATGTTTCAATTACAATAAGACAAAAATGAAAGCGTCAGAGGCCTAACAGGCCTAACACAACACAAGAAAAATGTTATTATAGCTGCATGAAGATTATTTTTATCACTAGGCCCGCATTCCTCATCTTTGGCATTATTGGTTGTGCCTACCTGAACTAGATCATCACAGCAACTTTTCTGTTTATCATTGCACGTACCTGGAGCCGGAAACAATGGCGATGTAGTATTCTCTTCTACTTCTTGCAAAGTTTTATTTTATACTGTATCTGTTTTGCCAGCATTGAAAAATGAGTGTAATGTAGCTTGCCCGTAGTCCTGAATCTTTCATTTTTTTGAAATCGCCATATTATTTTCAAAACTGCACTACTACAACATAAAGAGAACTGGGAAATGCTAGGCAAAGCAAAAAAAATTACTTGCTAATGGCATTTACGCATCGTGATGCATCTATTCCTTTAACAACAAACTGCATGGGTAGTGCTGTCCTGTTCCGAAACTTATTACTTGCTGACATCTTTTGGGCGAATTACGAACTACGTGAGTACTAGTACAAGTTGTGCTTATGGCTGCTAGTATGAGGTTTGGTAGATGGGTAGCAGGGCGAGGTCATTAGAAACAATACATCTTTGGATAGTACGAAGTTAGGTGTACTTATATAACGACTATTTCAAGGTTTACAGTAAAGGATCTAAACAAACAAAATTGAAAGAATAAAAAAAGTTGTGTCAGTTTGAGGGGGGGGGGCATGGCCCTCCCTAAATAAGCCCACTGCTATTACTCCCCTTCAAGGTGTAGGTGTCCCTTCATGTGATGTATGGATTGTCTGCACCTGGTAATTACAAATTAAATTAATTTAAATATGTAATTGAAATCAATACATTCTGCAGAAATTAAACATGTATTTTAATACTCTAAGAGCATTCCTTCTCATAATAACAGGATGCCATGACACAAATTGGCAGTTTAAAAAAAAAAAAATTTATGAAGACAAGACATACTTGCTATCTGTCAAGCTAGCACAGCACTGCCAGAAATTCTCGGACATAGTCAGCATGTATGTCCAAGCATAGTCAGCATGTACCCCAGTACTGCAGGACTTCAGCTCTCGCCATGTCACTCAGGTGTCTCCAGCCAGGAAAAAGTGCTCCAAAGCTGCTATGTTTTTGAAACTTGTTTTATAGTATATAGTGTATAATGAATAATTATGGTCACTTATACAGTTAAATCCTACTAATATTATAAATGCGAAAGCCTCTGTGTGTGTGTGTGTGTGTGTGTGCGTGCATGCATGGGTGTGTGTGTGTTTGTTCACTCAACTCCATAAGGGCTGAACGGATTTTGATGAAATTTGGTATGTACGTACTTTAGGTCCTGGAATAGGACATAGGATACTTTTTATCCCGGAAAATTGTACGCTTCCTGTGGAATAACAACAAAACGTAATTCTGCAATGCCTGGGAATGTGACCAAAAATTTTTTTTTCCTCTGGTGTCAAAGTTAATCAGGCCACCCAAGGACCTCTGAAATGGCTTAACGACTGCTATCAATTTATAACAACCGGTACTTAATATTTAACGTTCCCTCGGAAGCCCGGAAGCGCGCAGATGTGTGCAGCTGGGAACGTTGCTTAACTTTGGTGATCGATTAAGATCCCTCAGTCAAGCGCAAAAAGTAGTAACGCGGTACACTTATTTCTAAAGCTAAAACTTGATGAAACTCGCGTAAATGTGGTAACTACGCGATAGTTGCACAGACACACTCCAAAAACAATACTCTACTTCTTGGCTATCGGGTAAAAAATATTTCCTTCCTTTTGGGTTGCAGTAATTAGTTAAAAACTAAGTTTATAATTCTGTTTTCACATAAATGAATTGTCTTTTACCAATTTATTTATTAGTGCATCACTGTAAAACTCAATTGTACCCGGGCCAAGCCGGGCTGGTTCGCTAGTACCTACATAAAATGTGTTATAGTTATTTTCTACATAAAAGTCTTGCTAGTAGGATTAGCTGTAGTTTAGTGTAAAACAACATATACGTGCTATAAAGCATTTTTTTGTAACTTTCAAAAGGTATGTAAAATTATCACACGTGTTTGTATTAACACCAATGGTAATCTCATAATCTATATAAACAATCATTTATGTACATTTACATTAACTTTTTTTTTTTTAAGTTTGTAAATGTTTGTTAAATAGTTTATTTAGTAATGCACAGTTACGTAAAAATTTTTAGCCCTGGAAACTTCTCCTGTACCTGCAACATTGGCTACGAACTCTTCCTTGAAAACGGAACTGCAGGATTTCACATCGACAAGTCAGAGAGCGGCGAGCGAGATGGTGATATCTTTCAAAGAAACAAAACTTGTGTCCCCATTATGTGTCCATCACTGGAGGCTCCAGAGAATGGACTCATTCTCTCCACCAAGGTAAGCACTGATTAAAATTTCTTAAATAAAGCAGAATCAAATTTTTTTATAGTGGCTCAAACACAAGATTAGATACTGAAGCAACATTTGCTTAAAAACAAAATATGAATTCTTAAGTTATGTGTCTGTTATTTTGAGATAAATTGGCTGTAAATGTTATCCATATTCAATTGACTAATTTCATTAAAATATTATTAATCTTGGTCATTTGAGAATAAAGTCCATTTACTGAATCAGAAACATTACCAAGAATGACGTAGGCTACACTTGCTTTTTAAAACTACAGCCAATAGGTAGATAATGTTTTGTGACTGTGTGTAATATGCACTGCTGTATTAATAAATATTGGCAACAAGATAATATTTAATTAGTTCTATTCCACAGTCTTGTTATAAAGTGAGTGACTATTCTGTGCTGGCAGCATTAATGTCGGATGACTTCTATTTGTTCAGGAGCAGTTTCATTTTGGTGATCTCGTCAGTTTCCAGTGTAATTTTGGGTACATCATGGCAGGATCAGCATCTATGCTGTGTACTTCGGCTGGTATATGGAATGGTTCAGTACCCGAGTGTCAGTGTAAGTAGAACCACAAGGCGTATTAAGTTTGTTAATTGTAAAGGTTTGAACTTTGCAGCAATTGATTTCAATAAGTACACATAATTTAAATTTAAAAAAACAACCACCATCCTTTCTCATTTGCTCTACACACACACATACACACACGCACGCATGCACGCACGCACGCACGCACGCACGCATGTGCACGTGCACAGAGATATATAAACCTAAATCATGGAATTGAAATTATTGCTTGCCCAACCATGAAAAGAATTAATGCCCAGAAAATCAGCGTACTAAGAAATGTCATAACAATATGAAACTAGTGAAAGAGGCCAGCTGTATTTGCAACAGCATTCCTCTCGCCTAAGAATCTACATTCCTGTCTGATTGGTGAAGGAGCAGATCTCGACTTTCAGTTTGGGAAGGGGTGATTTCTCCATGGTACATTTGCAGTTATAGACTTTTGATGAATGATGAGGGTAGGGGGACAATGTTCATCGTATGTTTAGGAAGCAGTATTAAATGAATCTAAATCAGTATTTTAATTTAATTTCAATTTTAAAACATTCACAGGACAGTTTAATGCCTTGTACCATTATGTATTTCTTTTGGTGGAATAAAATTACCGTAATGTGATGCTTGATGGCCGGGGTGCTTGGCATGTCACCTAGTCTACGAGGATTTTTAAGCAGGTTCAGGCAGAAAACCCTGGTGGCCTTATGGGCTGGTTACTGCGGATTCACTCTGGCCCTTAAGGAGACAGACACACTTAAAAAGATGGGAAATAAAAGCGGAAACTCTAAGGAATAAGCCACAAGTGCAGACGTTAATGCCAAGTCTGAGCTGTGGCACTCCCCAGTTACAGACGAGGCAGGAGAACAGGTTAGCCAGTTTCTCCTGACTAATGACATGGATGTGGCCAACAAAGAAGGGGAATTACCCACTTTTGTCTCGCAGGCACATGATACACAGTCGTATTTGGATATAACGGTGGTAAACATGAAGGCTCGGAACTATGTAAGGCAGTGGTCTGTGACGGATGAAAGTTCAAGCGATCACAGACTTATTGTTTTTGAAGTACATGGTGATGTGAAGAGTACACCTCTGATTGAGGAAAACCATTTCAGATATGTATATAACATGGCGGACTGGGATGCCTTTGACCGTGCCCTGTTGAGGAGGCTTAGAGAATGTCCTGCTTTGGAAAATGAAGCCATTGAAGGAAGAGTAGTGGCAATAATGAAAATCCTGCAAGATATGTGCGAGGAGAATCTTCGTAAATCTACACAGGGACTTCTGAATCTGTCATGGTGTGACAGAGATTTGGAAGAGGAAAGATAAGAATTACGGAGAGAAAGAAGAAAGCTTCATAGACTCCGGGGTGAAGAGCGTGAGCAATTCTCCCGGAGCTACAAGCAAAAGAAACAGGTTTACTTCGGTAGGGTGCGGAAGAAGGCATGGTCGTGGAAAGAGTTTGTGACCTGTGCAGGGAATGAGGTTCATGAGAAGGGAATGAGTTCACGAGCAATAAATACTAGTATTTCCCACTAATTTTATTCATGCAACGTGTCGTAGAGAGAGAAAGAATGATATTCTTTTTATAAAATAATATTTTTTACATTCTATTAATAAAAAAATATGTCATATTAAAACATTTTCTCTGCCGGAAACCAAACAACAGTTTACAATAAATTGTAGCTAACTGCAATGCTTTCAGCCTTNATTAAAACATTTTCTCTGCCGGAAACCAAACAACAGTTTACAATAAATTGTAGCTAACTGCAATGCTTTCAGCCTTGTTTGCAAATTAGCGGCCAACAAAATAAAAAGAACTACCCCACCGCCATGTATAAGTGTTAATGGTGAGAGGATAACTGACCAACATAGGTCGATGGAGATTCTGCTCCACACGCTCCTGCCAGATCCAGACAACTCCCATGATGAAGAGAGGGAGGAGCACGCCGGCAAGGACAGTCAATGGGAACCGTTCCAGAGGTGCAAGATGCTCCAGAATTTGCACTGGAGGAGCTAACAACAATGGTATACCAAATAAAGACTGGAAAAGCTCCAGGCAAAGACGGGGTAACTTCTGAAATCCTGAAAAGAAGCTACTCAAGGATCAAAGAAGTGTTGATGAAGATTTATAATGACTGTCTTCGAACCGGCGTGTTTCCAACCCCTTGGAAACAGAGGTGCTTGAGAGTATTGTACAAAGGCAACAACAAGAAGCCTGATGACCCTAAATCCTATCGGCCACTGACATTGCTTCCGGTGCTGGGCAAAGTTTTAGAAAAGCTAATTAATAGAAGACTAAAAATAGCCTTGGAGGCAGAAGGCACTCTCAATGAAAAACAATATGGCTTTAGAAAAGGAACAGGAACGGACTTTGCTCTGCATGACGTCATGAAGACCATTAGAGAGAGCTCCGAGAAGTACGTTATGGGAGTCTTTTTAGACATTTCTGGAGCCTTTGACAATGCCTGGTGGCCGGAGGTAATGCATCAGCTCAAGAGAAAGAGATGCCCGGCAAATATCTACAGGGTCATACAGGACTTCTTTAATGACAGATGGAGCCAGTACACAGCCAAAACCATGCAAGTAAGGAAACGTCTGACGAAGGGATGTCCCCGGGGGTCGGTCCTAAGGCAGATACTATAGAGCGTCCTATTCGATGGATTTTTAGATTTAGGTCTCCCGCCTGGATGCACTGTCTTTGGATATGCAGACGATAGACTAGTACTGATATCTGGAAACTCGAGAAGAGTCCTAGAGTTCAAGGCAACTGAAATCACGGAGAACATTTGGAAGTGGTCTAAAACGGCAAAACTAAAATTCTCAATTGAGAAAACGAAGTNAAATTCTCAATTGAGAAAACTCTATGCTTCTTAAAGGCAATCTTAAGAGACCACCGATGGTGCACTTCGGTGGGAACCCAGAGGAAAATGTGCATGAGTTTAAGTACCTGGGAGTCATCATGGATGACAAAATGAGCTTCCTCAAGCATATTGCTTACATTTCTAGGAAGGCCGTTGTGGTCTTCCAGAAACTAAAGAGAATTGGGAACACCAGTTGGGGCCTTAACTATGCAACGTTAAGAACTATATACCCAGCTGTGTTCGAGGCTATAATAACATATGGTGCAGTGATGTGGTTCCACAGAGCTGAACTATCATGGCATAAGAGGAAGCTCATTAGTGCTCAAAGAGCGGCACTGCTGACCATAGCCAGAGCATATAAATTTTAAATTGATTGATAAAATTTCTGAATGCATAGTAATTCTCTGGTACTTATTGTTCACTGCATTGCATAGCAAATTAATTAATCATGAACTAAATATCCTTCATTCAGGATAAAACAAAAATTTGCCTGTCTCAGTACACAAAGTATTAACTAAAACTTTATTGTCAGGGAAGCAAAGGACATGAAACTATTTTCTCAAGCTGTTGTCCTAATTTTTAATAATAATGGTTTCATATTTCAAAAACTATTTAGTGGATATAAAGTTTTATAAAAGGGGAAATTATGTAATAGGTACTGTGATATTTTTAACAGTACAACATATTTTCTTTTCAATAAATTACTAATGTTATTTTAAAGTGCACTCTTATGTCATGAAAAATATTTCACAAGATTTTCAGGCCTTAGCAGCACTTTCATTTTTCTCCCCATTATTTAGTAAGTTCAAGGGATAGTTTAGTAAATTCTTTCCTTTATATCATAACAACATTTTTTCATAACAATTTTTTTAATAATATATTTTTTTACTTTTATATGGGCTTGTCAACATTATTTATAAGTAATGGATATAAAATAAAATTAGTTTAGAGAACTGTGTATGTTTGTGCAGATGCAAAGTGTGTATCACTGCCAGATGACAAGAATGATGGCCTGAAAGTGATACGTCAGGACCCAGAAAGTGTTCTGGTGCCATTCCGAGAGAATGTGACACTGAGCTGTGGGAACACAGGCAGAGTCCTCAGGAAGACGGTTACCTCTGGCTTTCGGCAATGTGTCTATGACCCTAAACCTGTACGTAGCACTAGCTTTCATAATGTGTTTTACTTTTTATTGTGATGCTTTCCAACTTGTTTTTATGGCTTAAACGAACCCAAAAATTTTTGTCTTTAAACGTAGTTTTTTCATGTGCATTTATAATTATTACCCCATCACCTGGTTACACATATTTTTGAAGTTTCGTTTTACCTGTTGATTCTTCATTCATCATTTGTTCGAATTTTCATATTTTCATTCATGTAAATTTTTGTTTTAACGTTATATCTGATTGTAGATAAAAACATGCTATAAGCTGTTTACGGTAACTGAGCACATGTGAAAGCCCTGCTTAATATCTACTTGTGTGCACATTGTATATTCTTCCACCATATGTAAAATTAACATTGCCATGGGCCTGATCCCTTTATTCATGTGTTAATCAAGAGAAACTGTTAAATTATTAGAGAAGTAAACATTTTACTAATTTGCTAATTCTTAACTTTATATGCATTAAAAACAGCAGAAAGCAAAAGAATTTTTTTGACAAGCACTTTTGAATTAACATTAAAACATGGGATTACTTTCCCTGCATAGTTACCAACTTCACTGGGTGCTTGTCAGTCATTGTGCCCATTAAAATATATATGCAGGTAGGGGCAAAAAAATTTTTCAAACGTTCATTTCAAAAATACTTAATTATCAGTGAACAGCCTTTACTTATAATTATTAAAAACTTATACAGTTAGCTGTAGTGTTAAGCAGGAATGTGATAAATATCATGTTGCAGTTATTATATATCTCACTTTGTCATCATCATTCTGCATTCAAGATTTTTAACGATTTGGTTTTAATGTCCACCTCCATTTCTGTTTTAATCTATTTTAACTTTCATCCCATATCTCAGAATAACAGTTGTATGCAACACCATAATGGAATTATAATTTCAGTATTTTCCATTACACATAAGTCTCGTATTTTTAATAATGTTATTTATAACTACCACGTATGTTACACAGTTGTAAGATCTCTCCCAAGCCCTGAAATCTATAACAACATAAGCACTACTGTACGTGGGTGACTTCCATTCCGCTGAATACAGAGGACGAGAGGGCTTTCGATAAACTTTCTTCATGTCAGTGCTCTTAGTGATGCAGGAAGTGTCGGAATGTGGTTATAACAGTACGTAACCATGGCAGCCTCCAATCTCAATATCAGATAACCCCAGTGCTCAGTGACACTTCTTCACACTGTCCAAAGCACCCACCATACCTTCACAGCTGCACTAGTATCATTTGAATTTTCCCGCCACACCCTAGTTTGCAGTCTGGTCGCTAGGCTCACAGCAACAATGCTCACCCTACCATATTGTAGTGTACCACCCGAGGAAGCTGGCTGGCCTCGTCAGCAAAATATCACGATCATGTCGTCCATGTACAAGTATGTTATTGTGCACCTGTCTCCTTAAAAATTACGTGTCTTGTAGAAGGTTGCATTTGTGTGCTCAGGGTTTGCCAAAATACTGGCTCTCAGGACTACAGCCAGCGTGCCCAAGAGTGGACTGCGGTGATCCCCTCCCAACCCCCGGAGCTGAGTACGGCACCTACCAAGACACAAAGTACAAGTCGTCCTTCTTCTTTGGCTGCCAGGACACCTTCAAGCTTGCTGGCCAGACCAACCGTCATGACAATGTAGTGAGGTGAGTTCACTCTCAAGCACAGAATAAGTTCAAGAAACAGGAAAATAATGTATCTGGGAGCGAGGTTAGACTTGCAGTACTTTACATTTCCACGGAATACCATCACTGCAGGAAAAATTCGTATCACATCTAATTAATAACTTTGGTTTGTAACATAGTTACTATTTGAATTTAAGGATATTAAAGTTATATTTAGCTCTAGATAGCATTTAATTTCTATTAACTTCTAAGAACTTTTTTTTGATGTATGCACTTGCCTTCATAAACATACAGATATTTCCATTCTCAACATTTAAAATAGAAATGAAATATTATTAAATAAAATAAACATATTAATTATTTCATACTTTTTTTTCATTCTGAACTGTGAAAGCAATAACATGGTGCTGATGTGCCAAAAGACTAATAACCTTTTGCATGATCATGGTAAAGAAAGATAAGTGAGCTTCTCATTAGCTCCGACAGAAAGTTTAGCATTTAAGTTAGTACACAAATAAACATGGGCAACCACCAATTCTCGTATTTAGATGATCTCCACAACTCAGTTACAATTATAATTTTTAGGCAACAGTCTGAATACATTCATCATTGCCAGAGAAACTAAATTAAGTCAATGAAATTTATTCTTTCCCAAGGATACAGAAATCACATTTTTCTATCTTTAAAAGATATTACATCTCCTCGGACTTCTATACCCTCATCCAGAGTGGAGAGGTCTTGGTGGCAAAAGCTTTTATTTCAGATTTATTATTTTTTGTTAGAAGAATACAATATAATTTTATTAATTCCCAAAGTTTATTAATGTTAGACCACTGGTACTTTTATTAAACCTACAATTAACATTAGGAAGTAATTAATAATTTATTTTCACCAGTCACACATTATATTAAAAGTATTCTACATTATTAGGATTGAGCTACAGTTTATAACTTAGTTTTTAAAGTGCTGCAGTCCAAATTACCGAAAAATAATGTCTGACTAGTTAACCACTTTAACTCAAATTAATTTTTTAAGTGAACCTAGATATTTAATTAAATATTGCATTATTTTCGCAAAATCTAATTTATGGGGCATTGCCATTAATCAATAAATAGTAATAATAATATGTTCCTCATGTGGTTAGCATGTGTTATTGTGATAACGTTGACAGGCAGGAAAATGTTTTTGCTTTCCACGGTAGTGTACTCTTCATAGCCTGCACTGTCTTATGATGTTTGCCTCATCCCAAAGGCATACTGTAAAATATGTTCGACATTGAAGTAAAGATAAAAATATAAGTTAAACTCAAATACTACTTTAATAGATAATATGAAAGTTACAATAATGAAGGGGTTTCAGTATAAGTATGATTCAGGGCTCCACAGAGGTCATCGTGACTCCAGTGGTAGTCCTTATAATCCCTATAACCCCATATAAGGCTTCTATGCCCATGTTCGTGAACTTTGTTTGTATGTATGCATGCACATATGTATATATGTATGCACATATGTTGGTGTATGTGTTGTACATTCCTTGTGTGATTTTTAAAACAAGCATAAAACAAATTTGAGAATACTCGAGCACCTGTCGGTAGCGATGAGTTCATATTTAATTGCAGAACGACTTTGTTTCTGTTATGTTGATAACTAGTTCCGTAGATGACTTGTGAAGTGGAGGATTGCTGTCCCTTCAGGTGTCAGGCGAATGGCGTGTGGGACTTCGGAGACTTGCGGTGTGAGGGGCCAGTGTGCGTGGATCCGGGACGGCCAACAGACGGCTTCCAGGTTGCTCGAAGCTACGAGCAGGGCTCGGAGGTGGAGTTTGGCTGTAACAGGCCGGGCTATATTCTCATAAACCCTCGGCCCATCACTTGCAACAGGGAGCCTGAGTGCAAGGTTGTGAAGCCTCTCGGCCTGACCTCAGGGAAAATACCTGATTCTGCTATCAATGCAACGTCAGAGAGGTAAGACTGATTACTCTTAAAACATGTTCACTGCACTAGCTGCCATGACGTAAGGTGCGTCACTGATTGCTTTGTATGAGACCAAGTAAATTATGAATTCAAATAAACTGAGTTTTTTGTCTAAGTTATTAAGCACTCAAATTATATGAGCGTAAACAANAAGTAAATTATGAATTCAAATAAACTGAGTTTTTTGTCTAAGTTATTAAGCACTCAAATTATATGAGCGTAAACAACTCAGGCCACTTGGCATGAGATAACATCAAATGTAAGTACATAATAAAATAAAATTGTACACATTTCATAGGTATGCTATTTGCAGTAACATTGAAAGTGGTGCTATTATTTTGTAAATGTCTGATATCTTCAGTGTTCTGACTTAAATGCAAGATGAAGCCCAACTGGTCAGATATTCTCTGAGAAGTAAAAAAAACTAAGCCAAAAATTTACAAACCTATCAGTGCCACAGACTGCTATAGTATATTGTAATCTGATTTGACATATTGTGGTTTGTTTAGGTAGTCACTGTACAATTTTTAGTATTATATAACTGTATTACATTCATATATATAACATAAATATTCACAGGCCAAATTACGAAGCCCGCAACATTCGGCTGAATTCTGTGACTGGCTGGTGCGGGAAGCAGGAAGCATTCACGTACGTGAGTGTCGACCTTGGCCAGGTGTTCAGGGTGAAAGCTATCCTGGTGAAGGGAGTGGTTACCAACGACATTGTGGGACGCCCCACAGAGATACGATTCTTCTACAAGCAGGCGGAGAGCGAGAACTATGTTGTCTACTTCCCCAATTTCAACCTTACCATGAGAGACCCTGGGAACTACGGCGAGTTGGCCATGATCACCTTGCCAAAATACGTGCAAGCTAGATTTGTAATTTTAGGTGAGTGTTAGCATTTTTGTCATGATCAGTATTTGGGAACTGTATTGCGTTCTAGAGTATGTACTTCATTTTAAATATTTCCTTGANGCATTTTTGTCATGATCAGTATTTGGGAACTGTATTGCGTTCTAGAGTATGTACTTCATTTTAAATATTTCCTTGGTAACTACATATTTTCATTGATTTCTGTGTCATACAACTGTATCTTTCTTTCTGTAACTTTCCAAACGTATAAAAATATTTATATTTTCTATTATTATTATTTTAATTATTAGTTTTTTTAACTTGTGCTGTTGCAGTAAATATATGTATGTGATAGGTATGTGACTGTAGAGTAACTGTCTTCGTTGCAGGTATTGTCAGTTATATGGACAACGCTTGCCTCAAATTTGAGCTGATGGGCTGTGAGGAACCTGAAGTTGAAGCTCTTCTTGGCTACGACTACGGCTATTCTCCATGTGTAGGTCAGTACACCTAAGTTTAACTGCTCAGTCTGATAGTTTGTGTCCTTTGCTATGTGACGCCTGACATGATAAATTGTAGCATATCACCTAGATAGATACATACATGTATGGGAACTTTCTTGAGGGGAGGGTTTGGGTGTTAAAGGTGGCGCTTCGGCTCCTCCATAGCTAGAGTTCTGCTTGTTATTTAGTGCATAGTGCCCTCCAACCAGTTTATGTACTTTGAAAAAGTTGCCAGCTGCGCTTTATAGTCTCCAACCTTCCAACCTTCCAGGATGCATACAAAGGATGCACTCAATGATTGAGGGAACACAAAAATTACTTACCATCAGCTGAGGTAGCTTGGAAAACATTAAAAAAAATTTTTTGTACATGCAACAGCCCTGAGCAAAATAAAACATCATGCACAAACCATTACCGCCAGTAACCAACTTTATGGAACTGCCAATTTCTTCATCAGGGTTACCACATATACAAAAATTTACTTTAAATTGTCTCAAGTTGCCCCCAGTGTCCCAAGTAATCCCAATTGATGGCGCCTACTTAAATTTTTATTTTTATTCAGTATGTATCCACTTTCTGCACTTCTCAACAAAATACAATTCCTAGGATACATAAATTATTACTGTTATTTTGATTGTTTTTCATAGTTATTGAGAATATCAGTAAACTTGAATAGTTAAAATGTATGTGGAAAAAAATAATTTCAAGCTGTAAATAATTAAACCAAATGTTTCCCTAAACTAGCACATAAGAACATTTTGGTAAGTGGTAAAGTGGTGGGATAAAATGTTTAGAAATAATCAGCACCGAATGGTGATTGAAATAACATACACTACCTACCACACAGATAAAATAATTTNTTATTACTGTTATTTTGATTGTTTTTCATAGTTATTGAGAATATCAGTAAACTTGAATAGTTAAAATGTATGTGGGAAAAAATAATTTCAAGCTGTAAATAATTAAACCAAATGTTTCCCTAAACTAGCGCATAAGAACATTTTGGTAAGTGGTAAAGTGGTGGGACAAAATGTTTAGAAATAATCAGCACCGAATGGTGATTGAAATAACATACACTACCTACCACACAGATAAAATAATTTATTTTACACAATCGACTACACTTATATCAACACTTAGTATACACAAAATTACATTAAACAATAAAAACCCATTATTTTTTATAAAATTAATTTTTATAACTTAGAAGTAAGTAACTTAAATAAAAGCATAATGAAGAAGTAATAATTTGGAAATGTAACTTGTTAATTTAAGGTCATAACTAAAGTGGGAATTAGCATACAAACTATTCTGCTTCCTCTTTAAAACCCCCATAATTTCACATTCGTGGAAAATTAGGTTGCTCTACTGATTGCAGCTGATTGTACCAAATACAGAATGATAGTAATCACTCTCTTCTAAGTCAATTTTTTTTTTTTTTTTTTTCCCCTCATGTTTATAGATATTTTGCCTTTATTCTGTGTTCAGATACTTGCAGTCTGAAGAAATTTAGAACCATGTTGTTATGTTGTTATGTTGTTATGTTCAAACTAAAAAAATAATTTTTTTTGTAGTAGGCAAGAGTACCAACAGGAAATAATTTTATTCAGCAAACTAAACTACTAAATACTAAGCTAGATAAACATTCCTTAACAAGGATGGCAAGCAATGAAATCTTGTCACACTTTTGTAGCTTAATAAGGCTTGGGAATGTGTATGAAATACTAAATAGAAACATATATATATTTTTTTTTAAATACAGTAATTTGTTTTACAAATTTTATTCTTTGAGTGCATAGTCCAATAAATCTAACAAATGTACATTTCCCAGAAGCATGCTGGAGGAATAATGAAAAAAGGGCAGCCGTAAATACTAGCAGTATGCTAGATTGATCTATGTTCAGACTGAAATCAGCAGATGATTTTATTGTTGCTTCAAAGAAATAACTCACATGTGCGCTACAAGGTTCTAGTAACAAAATAGTCAATAAAAGAAGTGTAACTGATGGAAATTAACATTTCAAGTATTTTGTTTTGGTTTTGGGTCCCAATACTTGGAATAGTTTTGTTATGTTTTGATGGGAGTCGGCTTCCAGGATACAGACAGTGTAATTTTACAGAGGCTGGGTATTTTTGCCAAGAGGGTAGGTAAACGAAGGAACAGAGACTTTCGTTAAATGTTTGGGCGCAGAACAGCTCTGGAGCATGAACTGATTTGAGGTCATAGGCCATGCATCCATGTGGCTTGTCCTGGGGACTCCCGTGGTGCTTCAAGGTGAAACACCTAACACTTAGAATGTTGTTAAGTTTCCATGTATGCCTGATGAGGTTGTTGTCCCCCTCATACACCAGTAATTAAGTGAGGCTGTTACAGGCACCTCACATGCCAAAAACATCATTACTGAAATACTATAGCTGAAACATGTCATGTTAAAGTAGAATGGGTTAAGGGCGCAGTTCATAAATTGGCACCAATCTTAGTGTTATTTGACTGGGGAGAAAAAGAATGTTAATTAAGTTGAAAATGTATAACTGATACATGTAGCATCAAGTTTTAAAATTATTTTGACGTATTATAAACTTGAAATACACGCACTCAATTGCTAAAAAAAAATTCCATAATATATTACTGTATTAGGCCCACGAACTGACACCATTTCACGTCTCCTGGGAATAATTAGGTTGCAATGACTGAAATCGAAGTGTTAACCAATTATTTACCTTTGTTTTCGAGAAATGCATTAATACTAGCTTTGTTGTCCAGTCCAATAATTTTTTATGATTTTTTCTTTGGAGTGTTTTGCGGTTGGTAACTAAACTTATTTATTCTTTAGTATAGTATTTATAAATTTGTTGCAGAATTATATGGAACTCGTTATGCCAAGTTTACTCTTCAATTCTATATCTTGATAATGAACCCAATATTTAAAGTTTATGCGTAGAATGCAAAATACTAGTGAACCGGATGCTCACTAAAAATGTACAGTTGCGCTACGCGTCAAGAGAGCGCACAACATGTTCTGATACCGACCAGCAGAAGCCACACGGGGAAAGCGCATGCAGGCTGTGATGCCACATCGTCCTGCATCTTCACTGTTTATGTAGCGAGTGGCATGTTGCGTGCGAAATTTGTAATGTTAAAGAGGAAAATTTTTACCACAGCAAGAAACAAAATAAAGAGGGTGAAAGCAACTGCATTGTTTTGATGAAAAAAGAAAGATATTATACATGAAAGGAGACCTTGGTGGAAGACCTCCAAGAAAATAAATCTCAGGATAATTTACGGTAAATAACAATTTATAAAAATAGAATAAAGTGGAATTTGTTTCTCATCTACTGTAAAGTAAAAATGTATAACTTGTAAAATAGGTGTCAGTTTCTGATTGTTCCGTAGTCGCTAACAACCCATAACAATGCAAATATTACTCTTTTTTTCCCCGAATGAACATCCGCTTCTTTTTGTATAATGCCAGGGGTGCCATTAATTTTCAAAAACCCATTTTTTTTCTTTTTGAGGCATGCATACATGTACGCACACATACGTATATAATGCGTGCAAATACGCCAGGGGCCAATGATATTCTGCTTCATAATGTTCATTTATAGTATTACTTGCAACAAGTTTTACAGGAAACATCTCGTATTA
The DNA here is from genome assembly GCA_002778355.1 of Clitarchus hookeri. Taxonomy (NCBI): domain Eukaryota; kingdom Metazoa; phylum Arthropoda; class Insecta; order Phasmatodea; family Phasmatidae; genus Clitarchus; species Clitarchus hookeri. The sequence goes on from NQII01001700.1 coordinate 148,871, forward strand.
AGTGTGGTTGTCAATTAATTTGTTACTCAATTGTTACTACATTTTTTATGCCTCCTCCCGTACAATTTTGGTGATTCTGTTGGCCATTGTGTACATCCCTGAATAATGTGTGTGTTTTTGCATATGTTTTGTATAGTGGAGGTTTTGACATCACGCGAGTACTTCCCAGTAATTTATTATTGTAACTCTACTATGAAACATCCAGCTTATCACCACCTGAGGAAGGGTCAATGGATGCGATTAGAGTAGGGTTGGCGCTAATCGCAACTGGCTGTCGTACCAAAGGAAAAGGCNAATACTAAGCTAGATAAACATTCCTTAACAAGGATGGCAAGCAATGAAATCTTGTCACACTTTTGTAGCTTAATATGGCTTGGGAATGTGTATGAAATACTAAATAGGAACATATATATTTTTTTTTTAATACAGTAATTTGTTTTACAAATTTTATTCTTTGAGTGCATAGTCCAATAAATCTAACAAATGTACATTTCCCAGAAGCATGCTGGAGGAATATTGAAAAAAGGGCAGCCGTAAATACTAGCAGTATGCTAACTTGAGCTATGTTCAGACTGAAATCAGCAGATGATTTTATTGTTGCTTCAAAGAAATAACTCACATGTGCGCTACAAGGTTCTAGTAACAAAATAGTCAATAAAAGAAGTGTAACTGACGGAAATTAACCTTTCTAGTATTTTGTTTTGGTTTTGGGTCCCAATACTTGGAATAGTTTTGTTATGTTTTGATGGGAGTCGACTTCCAGGATACAGACAGTGTAATTTTACAGAGGCTGGGTATTTTTGCCAAGAGGGTAGGTAAACGAAGGAACGGAGACTTTCGTTAAATGTTTGGGCGCAGAACAGCTCTGGAGCATGAACTGATTTGAGGTCATAGGCCATGCATCCATGTGGCTTGTCCTGGGGACTCCCGTGGTGCTTCAAGGTGAAACACCTAACACTTAGAATGTTGTTAAGTTTCCATGTATGCCTGATGAGGTTGTTGTCCCCCTCATACACCAGTAATTAAGTGAGGCTGTTACAGGCACCTCACATGCCGAAAACATCATTACTGAAATACCATAGCTGAAACATGTCATGTTAAAGTAGAATGGGTTAAGGGCGCAGTTCATAAATTGGCACCAATCTTAGTGTTATTTGACTGGGGAGAAAAAGAATGTTAATTAAGTTGAAAATGTATAACTGATACATGTAGCATCAAGTTTTAAATTATTTTGATGTACTATAAACTTAAAATACACGCACTCAAGTGCTAAAAAAAATTCCATAATATAGTACTGTATTAGGCCCACGAACTGACACCATTTCACGTCTCCTGGGAATAATTAGGTTGCAATGACTGAAATCAAAGTGTTAACCAATTATTTACCTTCGTTTTCGAGAAATGCATTAATATTGGGAAATAAAATTTTGAATGGAACATTTTCACGATGAACCTAGAATCCTTGTTACTAAGTTGCACATAAATATTGATTTGCCAGTCATTGCAATAATGTAAATAATTCGAAATATATTATTTGATTGTCGTTGCAAGTCACACACGCTAGAGCCTACTGCGTGGTAAAACATGATAGGTAAATATATAAATAAATGTACTGATTGTATTAATATCACCAACAACCAGAGCAAAAACAAAAAAACAAACACTAAATAAATGCTTATCAGACTCTGTGCAATATCTCAACTGTTGGAACTTTTGAAATGTCTGAACGTTTGAACATACAAACTCCAAACAGCACTTAGATAACTCCCAGCTTTCCGAGGCTTGGTACGTCCACTCCCAGATGCCATTAAACTTACATCTATGTCAAAATTCCACTCACACACTGAACAAAACACTATGGCTGGTTGCACTACACTAAAGTTAAATATCAAAACGTAAAATTAGCTAGTCTTGACAGGAGGGGGAAGGGGAGGGTTCAAAAGGGCCCTCCACCTAAATTTATTAGCTGCACTTCGCAATTACATTCTTCACTCGCACCCGCCCTAACTGAACTCTCATAACCTCGCAGACCAGAGAGCTTCGCTCGCCAGCTGAGGTCAGGAGAGTATCTGAGAGAAATAGCATACAAAGTCGCATTAAAAATTGATTTCCCATCTTGCAACACTCACTGTGGAAGTGTAACTAACAATAACAGAGCGTGACAGAATAATACACGAAACTATAGGTCACGCAAGTCTTGTGTGGCCCACTGCAAGTCATTTTGGTGCAATAGTCAAAAAAATACAGCTACGTGTAGTAACTAACATGATAAAGCAGCTTCTTTACAATCCATCTATAGTGACTGCGCCATTAGAATATGACAAGCTTAATGTTATCCTTTTGAATATCTACTATTTTGTTATGTTACGCTTCAAGAAACTACTCCACATTGAAAAATTGTATAGAAATACTGCTTTCTACAAAAATCATGTGTTTCACAGATAAAAAAAATTCATTTTCATTGCTTATTGCCAGATACAGCAGACCAAAATGTGGTAAAAAGGATGCTAATTCGAGAATCAAATCACATTTCAGATACATAAAAACATTTGCACTTTATAAAAAATAATGAGAAGATAAGTTTTGCTTTGTGAAATTAATTGCTATGGTACAATGCTTTCCCCAAATACTTGCTTGAAAAAGCTTTTATTGTGTACAAATTTTAACGTAACAATTCAAGATAAACTCATCAAGTTCCATAAAATTTGTGCCAGTGCTTTGTACCAAGATCAGTTGCGTACTTTTTTTTGTTTCAAAAGTAACATTTTTGTATTACCAGGCAATTTTGTTATTTTTCCAGTATAGCTAGTGATCTATAAAAAAAGACATAATTGTAATACCGAATTTAATGTAGGTACTATGCAATGTTTAGTCATCACCCTGGCAAACAGCTAATAACTTAAAATATAAATATTATTGTATCAACCATGATAAATAAATGTGCCACTTCTATTATATTCTGGTGTAATAATTTTGATTTTTCTCATTGTTAACAGAACTTATAAAAACTACATTGTTTTTACTAAATTTATTGTCCTTGGTATTGTAAGAAATTTTTTATTAATTTTGAAATTGTATTGCATTGGTGTAAAGAATTTTCCAACATGTGCATTAGGAGTACTCATTCTCCTTTGCTCGAAATTTAAACCATTGTCTGAGGAATAAGGCATGTGTAGGAGATATGCAGTATACATTCATATTTTTTGTTATTAATTTTGAAATTGTATTGCATTGGTGTAAAGAATTTTCCAACATGTGCATTAGGAGCACTCATTCTCCTTTGCTCGAAATTTAAACCATTGTCTGAGGAATAAGGCACGTGTAGGAGATATGCAGTATACATTCATATTTCATTAGATACTAGATGCACTAGATTTATATGTTTAATTTCAACACCCAGTATCTTTTTTTATTCGCAACTAACTCGGAAGCAGGTTCCTCTCTCAATTCAGACTGATGCTTGTAATTAAAAATTATTAAACAATACGTTAGCCTTAATCGCACCAATTAACTAAGTGACTTTCCAAAAGGCAATATACTTTACATGGTGAAATGGTGGCTTAAAATATACGTGTTCATGGGATTTGTGTGTGTAAGTGCGTTACACATGCAAATGCACACACACATGCACACACACACATGATGATCATTGGGAGTTACTGCCGCTCACAAGGCTTATTCCTTGTCATTTGGAGCAAATTATGTCATATAAATGTGGATCTCAAGTCACAATATTTACAGAGTAAACAGACAAATTGAAAACGTATCACAGTGAACAGCTCGTGACAATTTGCTGCCCGTTTGACTATTGCAGTGAACAGCACGTGACTTTGACCATTGTGAAGTGTGACTGTTTCACTATGTACTGCGTGAACATGGCGCTTTCCTGCACATTTTTTGTGGTTGTAGCCTTTGGTTGTGAGATATAGTCATTGTGTTACAATGCCACGTGCATTTTCCACAGAACGCACCGATATGGTGTTTGATGCTCAACTGTGAACAATAAGGTCTAATAATAATAATAACTTTTTTTTTTTACTTCTGGAAGGGTTATTCGTTAGTTCTTCACCTTTCACATTTGAAGAATTACTCTGTAAATATTGGGAATATAATCCGAATTTATGACATATTTTGTTCTAAACGACTTAAGGAATAAGCCTTATGAGTGGCGGTAACTCCTCGTGAATCATGCTATGAGTGTGTGTGTCTATATATATATATATATATAGACACACACACACTCATATATATATATATATATATATTTATACGCACACACATATACATATGCATGTGTGTGTATATTTAGTCAGAATACATTTTATTTTAGGAAGTGTTTTCAAGATTTAATTTTCTGAGTTTTTACCAGATATGTAAGTCATGAAAATTAAACTTTGACGCATGATGTCAGGAAACTGACCTCGACTATCACACACCTAAAAGTTACCTTTTGGGAACATGAAGGTGGGATGGCTACTTGACCCTGGTGGTACGATGACTGGCCAGCAGGCTGCATCCCTACATGCCGCGCTGACTACAGAGTCACTTACAGTAACCGCCTGCGGGTTCAGGTGCTGCGATTCCCAGTAAAGGGTGCATTGCATCTGCACAGTAGAGGTGGGACAAACTGACGTTAAGGCAGAGCAATGTGGCTCACATCAGTTTAAGATAAGGTTACAAGTAGGCCGCTAGGCTACTAAAAATATATAAAAGGACAGGAATTAAAGTACTCACAGTCTAGTACTTGTCGGCAGGCACACACACGAAAAGGGCACATTTTTAACTCAATTGCGACGTTTTGCTGGCTAGGCCAGCTTCATCAGGCAGCGAGTTGTAGGTCACTACATATTGTGGAAAGGCGTTATTGGTAGTAAATTTAGCGGCTAGGTGGCAAACTAGCTGTAAATTTGAAAATTTGTAGGTATAGCTAATGAGTTTGATTTGGAGCTGTGATTAAGATAGATAAAGTTCTGAAATGGGAAATTTCTTGCTTGTCGGCATACGGGACTGAACTGGTGCCTGGGTGGTTGAAGGAACTGTTGAGTAGCTGCTTAGCCAATCGTAAATGTCAACATAGTAAAAGAAACTGATCATTATCTAACACTGCTGTAATATTTTTTATATAATAAGTTTGAAGTTCTTTTAAAAGTACATGTATCTTTTTTGCAGACAATGAGCCTCCAGTTTTCCAGAACTGCCCACAGCAGCCTATCATAGTCCAGAAGGGTGCCAATGGCCTGGAACCAGTGACCTTCACAGAACCCATTGCAGTTGACAATAGTGGAAGCATTGCTCGCCTGGAAGTGAAGCCACAGAGCTTCAGGACTCCCATACAGGTGTTTGAAGATATGGTTGTCAAATATGTCGCATTCGATTACGATGGAAACGTAGCAATTTGCGAGATCAACATCACTGTGCCAGGTAGGGTCATCAGGTTGCCAAGAATCAGTTTTTGTGTCACATAACTTGTTTGGAATCTCTATTTTAAAATTTAAGGAATTATTCTCTATAAGTTTTACTTGAAGTTCAAAAATCTGGAACAATTAATGTAACTATACTCCTTTCATTTTGTTTTATATACTTTAACCACCTAGAAAAATAAGCCGTACCTACTATGATTTTCCAGATAACTGTCTTCCATTTGGTTTATTGTGGGTAATATACTAATCATAGAATTAAATTTTGTATTTTAGAAATGGTGAGTTGAGGTAATCAAATCAAGTAATGAACATTACCCATTTTGTTTTCTGAAGCACATACATGATTGCTGTGATTGTAGATGATACCCCACCATTACTCAGCTGCCCACAGAGCTATGTCATAGAGCTAGTCGACCGACAAGAGAGCTACGTGGTGAACTTTAATGACACTCGCAGACGAGTCAATACATCTGATGCATCTGGGGACGTTAGGATTGCCTTCATACCCGAACGAGCCACTATACCAATAGGAGGATTTGAAAATGTGACAGTGGTGGCAACTGACAAGTTTGGCAACCAAGCCTCCTGTCATTTCCAGGTNCAATAGGAGGATTTGAAAATGTGACAGTGGTGGCAACTGACAAGTTTGGCAACCAAGCCTCCTGTCATTTCCAGGTCAGACATACATAATAGCTATACCTGTCTCAGATCTCATTTCAGCACAGTATTACATGGCTGTTTGTTATTTTTGTTGATTGTGGCAATGTTAACAGTTACTTTTTAGAGAAATTTATTTTTCCATTTGTACACCTTGTTTAACCTGATTGTGTACAGTATGTAGTTTCAAAAAAAGTATTTTAGTTCTCATTAAAAANCCATTTGTACACCTTGTTTAACCTGATTGTGTACAGTATGTAGTTTCAAAAAAAGTATTTTAGTTCTCATTAAAAATTTATACAAGATAACATAAAACTCAATGTTCATTTGAAAACAAACTAGCTTTTGCTTATACACAGTGGCATAAAGAGAGGGACCAAGAGAGTGTGTGAGTATAACGCCGGTGCTGGGGCTGTGAAGGGAGTGATTGTTTGAAAGGGTTACCGAACTAGGCGCCAGACACCGTTGGCAGGCGGTGTCGAAGGTGAAGTTGTTGGTACTCTCAGGGTCGTGCGGCCGACTACCCGGACGTACACCGTTCCCTCGGTGGTTGTATTGTTAAAATTGCCCCAATGGCGCTGATGAAGGTAGACCTCCTTGCACCTAGTACTTACGTCTGGATAAAATGGGTCTATTAGGGCTGATCCACACGCCTTAAACTGTAATAAGCACTGAATGAAGTAAACTAGCCATAAGGTGATTGTTGAGACGTGTTTGGTAGACGGTCGTAGGGGGCCCATTCCCCGAAATGCCTTGTAGGCTGTGCTTGAAATGAAAGACATGTAGTTGGCAAACTAGTGTATATTTATCCTTGCACGATTTACATTAACTCACGGAAAGGTGAAACTGAAGGGGACTCTAGCCGCGCGCGCGCCAGATAGGCTAAACTGTTAATATACGCAAGTGCATAGTAAAGAAATTACGTGTAAGTTAAGCTTCGCTGGGTGATGCTAATCCCGGGGAAGAAGGCGGTGGTGTCTCCGGGTGCGAAAAGAAAGAGGTTCCGGTAAGCTAAATGAAACTATTGCAAGTTAAGTGATTGGCGCGAAAACGTGAATGCACCCAGAGTATGCATAGGAAAAATTTTAATTGCATAGTTTTTTAAAATATGNGTGATTGGCGCGAAAACGTGAATGCACCCAGAGTATGCATAGGAAAAATTTTAATTGCATAGTTTTTTAAAATATAGCATGTCAAAATCATAATTTAGTGTTTTTCAAAAAGTACAGAAAAAATAACTTTACAAAAAATTTAACAAAGTTGANGCATGTCAAAATCATAATTTAGTGTTTTTCAAAAAGTACAGAAAAAATAACTTTACAAAAAATTTAACAAAGTTGATTGAAAGGGCATGTCTTAATTCATTTTAAGGTATGCTTAGCAACATTTATTTTACAAAAANAATTTAACAAAGTTGATTGAAAGGGCATGTCTTAATTCATTTTAAGGTATGCTTAGCAACATTTATTTTACAAAACGGAAATCATACATTTTTTATTTTAAGCAATTAAAAAAAATTGTGAAAACATTTCATAGCCCAGTTTTAAAGATTTCTTGAAGTAAATCATGTTATCATATTTCTATTTTAATGATCTCATTTCGGTAAGTGAGCCAGAACTGTGGTAAGCTGCATTGTCAACTTAATGTGTGTCCTCAGGTGGCTGTGCAAGCAACTCCATGTGTGGACTGGGAGCTGTCGCCCCCGGCTAATGGAGCGCTCAACTGTCTCCCTGGCGACAAAGGACTCCAGTGCATTGCCACTTGCAATCCAGGCTTCAGGTACACTACATTTACTTTGTTACACAAACTGAGGTTATCATTTTATATCATTATTTCACATTGAACGGCTGGAGCAGATAGTTCAACACAAAATGTTAATTTCGGATGTCACAGGATTTGGGGCAGGTAAAAGAGTGCATCTGCATTTGAAACTTATTAAACATGTAATTTATGATTGGCACTCATAAGTTTCCAACTCTCCAGCTATCCTAACTCTTCAAGTATTTATGTTTTATTACATCTATGGGGGTTTGAGCAGCTTGCCTCATATTCTCACCCAGGCAATGCATCACATAGACAGTGATTACTTCCAAAGTGTAGATTGATGAAATGTCCCAGTAATCTTCCGACAACTACAAATACAATTTAGTATACCAATTTGAGTCTAGAAATTAAAATATTTAGGGAGATAGCAGGTATTTTGAGCGACAAAATATTTAGCTATCCCTGTTGCTATAGCCCAAGGATTTTGACAATTTTTTCAAAGAAATTCATAAAGATAAAATTTGTTTCACAGAATTTCATTTTAAAGCAAGGAATAGCATAGCAAAATCCTATTAATTCTGAACTGTGCTTGCTACACTTATACAAAAAAAATTATGTGTATAATACACATTCGAGACATAAAAAAACTTTCTACAATAAAAAAGGTATTTTAGAAGGTTGTTACGTATAACATGATATTTTCAGACAGTAACAGTTTCAGTGTATTGTAAAAAAAAAGTTGTTGGCTCAATATTATAGCACCAACTGATATATCGAGTTTTCCATATAAATAAAACCTCATAAATTCAAATAATAGAATTTTTTATTTTTTTATTAATTATTGGAATTGCATATATTTCTAGGGTTTACATACAAGTAACATGTATCGCACTCATAAAATGCATGGGTTGTTAGGGCCTCAGCTGGTGACTAGCTCAGGGAGAGATGTCACTCACACAGTGACATAGCCTGAAATTTCTCAGTTGGCAGCTACACTAACTGAAAGGCGAGGGATGTTACATCAGAGTTAGCTGTGTTAGCAGTGTTGACACAACTGTGTACTAGGAGAAAAATTAATTACTTCACAATACAATAATATGCATTATAGTTTACAGCAATTACATATTTTTACTACACTTAAAAGGCAGGTTTATTAATAACTTTAATGTTGTTTGATGACATCCTAAGTGGGAAAAGTAGTGCGGGGGGGATTTTACAACCCTCCATATCCATCCCTTGGCTATGTCACTGTTATCACAAGAGCTTCCTGCAATGGAATATATGTAGCCCATTTCCCCCACCTCCCTCGCTCTTATACTAATGAATTCTTAAATACGTATTATGTACTTCTTGTCTGTTATAGACATGTTAAATTTGTCCTGCTCTGGTAGAATGAGCAAACGTAAGCAATTTTATTTGTGTAAGAAACTTAGAAAATTACAGTTATATTCTTGAGGAGTTTACTTCAATTATTTTGGTTTACCATTTGTCAGTGGCTTTTAAAAAAAGTGTTTTATATAAAACGTACAATTTCAATCATTCAGGTGAAATCAATGAAGTAATGTCATAATTTTCGTAAATGTTTTCTGCAAATGGATTTTTCATCCTGTTCTCTCACAATTCTGCTACCTAGGCACCAAGCTACTAGTCATTGTTATATCTTCATGTTTCAGTGTACAGCACTGCAAAGCAGTGGAACAACCAGTCAAGATCTGTATTTCAATGTAGCTAAATTTGCCACAGAACAAACTGATTTGTTTACTACTGCATATATGTCACTTCGTGAAAATCTTCCCTCTTTCACACACTATTTACATGTTATGTTAGATGTTCTGTTGATTTATTGTGACAGTGCCTATACAAAAAAACTACAAGACAGAAAGTAATTTCGCAATTCAAACGTTTAACTAGAAAAAAATGCTTGCATAGGAAACATGAAAAGCAGTACAGTTTTACATTCTGTCGCTTTTAAGTTTTTATTTCGTAAAAAAAAAGGACTGTTTTGGTTGGTCAACATATCTTTAAAAAAAAATTTGTATGCTAAGGAAAAGAAGATAACCTCTGGAGAGGGACAAAATATAAACACATTATGCAGAGGTGGATCATAACAGATGAGAATAGGAGAAATAAATAGCTTTTGTACTTGTGATTTTTATTCATTTAAGATCCAATTCAGTCTTCTTTGCTTAACATTAACTAGACTACTGAATCAAAATGCTGGACCTCCTGTTAATTTTTACAATGCAAACAAACTGTCTACTTCTGTTAGCAATACCCAACATTTGGGGACAATGGAAAGACCATGCCCTGAACGGTCCATTAAATTTGGTTCACTGTATTTAAGGCTCAGCTTCACCCCTTTTGCAGAAATTCTTTGTGACAATGTACGATTATAGAAAANTTGCAGAAATTCTTTGTGACAATGTATGATTATATAAAAGTTACATTTGACTAGCTGTTTAATATTTGTATGCATAATTTTAATGGTGTGTTATTAGCGTGTTGTTGATAAAAAGTAAAAAACTTATTAATAAAATATGAATATGTTCTTGTAAAATGTAAATTTTCTATAATCGTACATTGTCAGTAATTAAAATTAATCCGAAATTATAAAGCGAAAATGAATAATTTCTGCAAAAGAAGTGAAGCCGAGCCGTAATAATAATGTACAGAGTTGACTGCGGTGGAAGGTGCCGTAATTTAAGGGTAGGAGACAAATGTCATGGAATATATATTATTGTAGTGTGTATTGTACTGTGTTACAGGTTCACTGATGGGGAACCTGTGAAAACATTCAGTTGTGAAGAGAAGAGTCCATGGACACCCACATCTGTGGTTCCTGACTGTGTTTCAGAAAGTGAGTTACACGCCTCCAGATGTCACTAATCACGTCTGCCTAGCAAGCAGTACAGGCCATTCACTGGTCAAGTGAGAGCTTTTGAAAGCCATGCTTAATTTATATTTTCTGCCCGTTTGTATGTTTCCACTGCATGCAAATACGTACAGTATAAATACTACCACCTGCTACATTTTTCAAACACAATGTTTACATTTTACTGCTTGGAAAGTAATAGTATATTGTGTTCACTGAGAAACTGGAAATCACCGCACCTGACCTAACATTAGGTCAGGTGCAGTGATTTCCAGTACAAGATCAGTTTTAATAGTTTCATGTGTTTACAGGATATTAGAACTCGTGTTTACTGATCAGCATGCGTTAGCTCTCAAGCAGGCAGTATATGCCATCTATTGGTTTAAATGTTGAGTGTCTAACAAAACAACAGGTCACAGCGCTTTGTCCATGTCTATGCCAAATTAAATTTAGAAATCATTTGAAACCTAAATATCATATGTTCAATATATTGCTGTATAAGGTTTACAGAACACAAAGGAACCAATTTTATTTGCCGCTAATTCTAGACATTCTCTCAATAAGGTGTTAATACGTGGAACTACGTTTTGTAATTCACTGCCAACTTTACAGAGTGAGAGGGAACCAATGTCAATGCAATACGGGCAGTAACGGTTTTTAAAGGTAGATTTCATAAATGCTCACTTTACTGTGAACTACCTATATAAAAATTACTCTTATGTTCAGATTGTACATCTCAGCCAATTACAAAAACTACCATATAGTTGTCTCAAGAGTGTCCCTCAAGTTAACAGCTGTCAATCATGGAATAATCTGGAANCTGCCTAAAATTTTCTCCACACAGTGCACTGACAAAGGAACTAAACCAATATACATAACATTTCAATTTTCTATTAGCTGTATGTACTTAATTTTAATTACTTTAATTACTACAGTAGAACGCATGTGTGTGTGAATTGTGATGCAAAAATATAAAGAAAATCATCTAAAGATTTAGCAGGAATGCTACACTCTCAGAGATCTCATTTTTCTGAACCCTGTTTGGTTCAAGGTTTCTAACTGGTACTATAGTCATTTGTTATTAAGTCAGACCTACAGTAATTGCATGCGTGTCAGTCACTGTNCAAGGTTTCTAACTGGTACTATAGTCATTTGTTATTAAGTCAGACCTACAGTAATTGCATGCGTGTCAGTCACTGTAAGTTCGTGATGTGATGGAACTACCTGTCTTAACTCACAAACCTTATGCGTGAAGAAATACAATTTATGTTCATGGATCTCTGAGTTAAAGACAGTGAAAAAAACTGTTGCAGGTATCTGTAATATGTCTTATTGATGTATTGATAAAACACAAGCCATTTGGTTTCCAGACACTCAACAGGCAGACTACCACTTTGTGTCAATGATCACCTACCGAGCGAATGGAGCAGTGGCCCAGTTGTGTCTCAGCCAGTACCATGACCTGATGGCGCAGTACTACGCGAGCCTGAACAATATGCTGACCCAGCGCTGCTCTGCTGTCAATGTCAACATGAATGTATCGTTTGAGGATGCCAAGCCCAAGATGACGGCCGAGAATGTTGTCATTGTAAGTGAACATTTTCACTGAGTTCTTAGTCTGCTGTTTCCCTCTATCATAATTATATGCAGTAAACGGATTGATTAAGAATATTTCTGTAGTTTTAACATACTTGTAAGTCTTTTATATTAATTTTTGCATTTAGTGTACCTCTCAGTGCTGTCATTGAAAATATATGTAGTTAACTATTAGCCAGTTTTTTAGCAGTGCTATACTCAGCAAAAGTAGTCTATGCTGAAGTCAGTTTTGTTTCTAGTGGGATTTTTTCTATTCTGACTTTACCTTGTTTTCGATAAAGGTTAAAGTTGTTCGAAAGTATTTAAAAGGTATTAATTATATATTTATTAGGTACTTACTAAATAAATGAAAATATATATAAAATATTAAGTGGTATAAATTATGTAATAATTTTTAAAATTTGTAAAATAATTTAATTTTTTTTAAAAATAAGAAAAATTACACACCATGGAGTATTAATTTCTTTATTCCAATTAATGAACAATTATTTTTTACTTTTTCCTAAGTTTTAAGAAAAAANCACCATGGAGTATTAATTTCTTTATTCCAATTAATGAACAATTATTTTTTACTTTTTCCTAAGTTTTAAGAAAAAAATTTGCTTCTTTAATAAAACAAAAAAAAATTGTTTTACTGTACTTTTTGAAACTAATTTCACCCATGTTTTGAATGGTGTGACGACAGATGGACTTCGTCCTGGTCATCGTTCCGGCAGTGAGACAGCCGCAGCTTTATGACCTCTGTGGCTCCACCCTGAACCTCATCTTCGACCTGTCGGTGCCATACGCCAGTGCAGTCATAGAGCCTCTCCTTAACGTGTCTGCCATCGGCAACCAGTGCCCGCCATTGCGAGCCCTAAAGTCCAACAGTTCCCGCGGCTTTGACTGCAATGTGGGCGAAGTGCTCAACATGGACACCAACGATGTTCCCAGATGTTGTGAGTTGACTACTTGTACACTTCCATGGGGCATGAAAGTTGACTCTTCAAAAATTTGCAAAATATATCATGTACAATTTATTTTTAAGCTCTACACTATACGCACTAGCCAGGTAAATAAATGAATACTTTCATCTTTTGGTTTTTATAGAAATAAAGGTATCCACACAATCATCATGGTTATATATTTATTTAGGGGAGGGACAAGGGGGAAGAGTCAGGGGGCTCAGCTTCATATAGATACTGTTGCGAGAATACTGTAAAACCACTTAAAATGTGATGCGCCAAGAGCGCTGTCGGATAAATATCCAAGCTTCAGCCTCTGGTGATCCCCTGGTGTACCGTAGCGCAGAATGCGACCACTCATTTTGCCTCTGTACCATTCCTATTTACAAGGATGTCAACTCCTTGCCACCTGAGAGGCCGGCAATCCGCACGACGCCACACTCCAGTGTGAGTGGGTGGACCCACCCCCTCGCTTGCCTTTCCCTGGCCAGCCAGCACCGAACGCGCACACTCGCAGCGCATGAGAGGAGGCTTCCCCCTCCATGCGGATTCCCCTCGCTCGCCACGTCTCTCGTGGGTATTTATTCTTATGTGCGCCCTCCAGACTGGGCAGTTCACGAGCAGTTCTGACCGGAACATCTTCTGCAACTCTCGCTATCTCGCCACACTTGCCATACAGCTTGCCTTCAGCAGTAGGAGTTTGACTTAGCATATAACGTTACTATTATCACAACTTGTGTTTTTCAGCACATTAGGCTGAAACTCTTGCCACGGAGCTTTCTCCTTGCTTCAAGAGTTTGCCACATGCCTCGTCCGCGCCGGGCGTAGTTGTATCGGGGTTGCTCTTGCCCTGAACCTCGGCTTGGAAATTCCTACTAATGGCATAAAACATATAACTACCAGTTAACCTCTTTTTGGTCCCATCATTCTCTTTCGTTTTCGCCTCCCTTACCTTCATTGCTTCTGTGTGCATATCCACTTATCTACTTCTCAGTGCATGCACAATCACCGCGATAGAGTTTCGAACCAAAGTCTCCACTGAAGGGCGCTCCCACTTCTTGTCCGTGCTTTGTTAGCTAGTCATCAGCTGATAATGTCGCTCGCTAGTGCCACTGTGGCAAGGGGAGAGAGAACCTTTCTTTGAGGCTCCCAAGGCTTGNTGATAATGTCGCTCGCTAGTGCCACTGTGGCAAGGGGAGAGAGAACCTTTCTTTGAGGCTCCCAAGGCTTGAAGAGAACCAACACATTAAGACATTACAACTCTCAGGCTACAAGCTGGTCACGCCGGCTTACTGAGAGCAGTGGGGTCCCTACATGGGGAACACTGTGAACCCAGAGGGACAATTTAGGTATGTAGCTGGTAACGTCATTCACTCAACTTCTCACCGAGGGGAATCAGGGGGCCCTCTCTCCAAGTTGCTGTAGGCCCAAGCACCGTCCTTCCTGAAGTGCATGCTCCTGCGCTGAATGATCGATAGGACTCCGGCAGGGGCACATCCCAAGCCACTGGCCCCAGTGCACATATTTACACTGCATGAATCGAGAAATGGCAAATTTACTGGTCTGGAAGACAATATATCTTGTGCATTGGCCTTCACAGCTATCCCTTCTTGCTGCATAAGTCAGCCACTCTAGCCACACCATCAGGTCCAAGATGAAACTTCACAATTCAAGCTAGGCACCAGCTAAGAGGTGGTACATGTTCTTCCCAACTAGAATCAAATCTCCAACCTTGAGTGCTAGTTGCTTGGTGTGCCACTTGCCCCTCGGTTGCAGTTGCTGCATGTACTCTTCATACCATCGCTTCCAAAACTGGTTAGCGAGTGCACCATTTTCCACTTTCAAGATAAGCAGAGTCATCATCATCACATGATTCGGGTACAGCTACAAGAGGCCTACCGATCAGAAAATGCCCAGGTGTGAGGGCAGTAAAGTCATTTGGATCAGAAGACAATTAGGTTAGAGGCCTTGAATTGAGGGAGGGCAGCTTCAACTCTAGTGCTGTAGAGCGTCATCAATTCTTCCAGAGTCAGAATTTGATTTACAATTACTCGCCTAAGGTGGTATTTGGCAGACTTGGCGGAAGCTTCTCCTCCCTGATGTGGACTGGCAGGTAGGAGAAAACGGACGGTCATGGAGTGAGCCAATGAGAAATTATCTAGCACTGGGGACCGGAGGAGCTGAATGAAAGACTGCTGAAGATGCTTTGAAGTTCCTACAAAATTGGTTCAATTGGTTCCACAGTCAGTGTACAAGTGGAGACACAAACCTCTTCGTGACACAAACTGGGTCTTAACTGGAAAATAATTTCATAAACTTTTGATTATTGATTTTATGAAGTAAATATCTTATGTTTGCATAATTAATTTTAGCATTTCTCTCATAAAAAGTGCATGCTATATTTATACTGTACAGTTTAGAAACTTTAAACCTCTTTAATATAAAGCTCAAGATACTTGAACTTTTGTAGTTTATAACAATTACATTTTTATTAATAGATGTTGGCAATAATTATAGAAATTCTCAAAAAAATGTTAATGTTGGCTTAGTGATTTTGTGTATTGGAGAATACAACATTGTTATCAACCAGTATTACTTCTTTTTACCAGTGGACTTGACATTAGATACACAAATTAACAATACAAGTGTATTTTACTAAGTATACAAATTAACTTTAAATTATGTATTCCACTCCAAGGAGAAAGAAGACAACTTTTCACTAATGAGAACTTTGTATTATAGAGGTTTATATTCACAAGGTTTTATTTTACCAATAGTAACACTAAGCAGTGAATAAAATACATATAAATCCTTAATAAAATTAAATCACACCATTGATGTGATGTTTCCAGTGCATTGTCCTGCCGGAACATTTGCTGGTGAGAAGCAGAGAACATGCACGCCATGTCCCAGGGGCTTCTACCAAAACAGAGATCGCCAGGGCTCATGTCAGCGTTGTCCAATGGGCACTTACACGCGGGAGGAAGGTACTTGAAAACACTAATACAACTGTCGCTGCTAATGAAAATGTTTAAAATAAAGTAAAATAGTANGCGGGAGGAAGGTACTTGAAAACACTAATACAACTGTCGCTGCTAATGAAAATGTTTAAAATAAAGTAAAATAGTAATTTGCATTCAGAGTTACATAAAATTACATTAAAGAAAAAAAATATAGTCTATTTGCGATTTCTTCACACTTTTTGAATATAACCTTTAAAAAATCAACCTAGCTATGCTATCTATGACGTGTTCGGTTATGTCATAAATACGCCTTGTATCACAAGCGTTTTATACTTCTGTTAACGTAAAAAATACGTTAGTTTTGGTTAATTTAAACTTTTAGTTATATTTTATTTATAAATTTGGAGTATTTTTCTAGACTTGGCTATGCTTTGTTTGTATGAGGTGGAGGAATATCCTGGAAGTAGAACGTTGGCAGGGCTTCAGAAAAGTCGGAAGTAACCATGAATGGCATATAATTTGTATTCTGATTTACATTAAATTACATTTGTAAAATCTGCAGAATTAGTNGGAAGTAACCATGAATGGCATATAATTTGTATTCTGATTTACATTAAATTACATTTGTAAAATCTGCAGAATTAGTTATTATGAGCTGTTCATTATGCTCAAATTGTTTTGAAAATGGCAGCAGAATTTAATTATGCCTCATATTTGCTATCTATGTTAAAATTAATTTCTCGGTGAACATAGGTGCGTAACAGTGTATTGAATGAGTTACATTAAGGTATGTATATGCTGTTCACTGTTAATTGAGCACTTTTAAAATCTCTGCTTAGGATCTACATTTTTTCTAATTTTGTATCCTCCATTCATGTTTAAAATTAACATTGCTATGGACCATCTCACTTTATTCATGTGTCCTCATAGTGAAACTGTAAAATTTTTGGGAAAGAAAATATGAAAATAATATGATAATTTGTGCTCTTATGTGTATCAAAAACAAGCATTGGCTTCAGTAAAATATACATTTAAACATCAGACTCGTGAAACAATGTCGAATGTTAGAACTGTTTTCAATAAATTGCTGCCAACTTAACTGGTGGCTTGCATACCAGTGTGTGATGTAACATCTATGTGGTTATGGCAGTGATTTTTTTGTGAGAGGTTTATTTCCAAAGTGCTTACTTTACCATGAACAGCCTTTAATGTGCATTACAATTTTTAATTTACATAACTTAGAATTTGGGTGAGTTACATAATTTTACAAAATATTTTTGCCACATTTCTAAAGATTGCAATACATTTTACACAGGTAATTTTTTTTTATTTGAACGTATTTGAAAGAAATCCACTTTTATGATTTGAGGAACGAAAACCAAGACTTTTCAGACATTTTTAGAATGCGGTTGACATGAATACCAACATAAAGTATACATACATAGTTTTTTGATGTTTAGAAATTGTTTTGTTGTAGTTCTTCACTACTGCTTTCAACAATTTATTAATGACAACATTTTTTAATGTTGCAACAGGTGACTTGAGCTAGTTAAGTAGTAATTTTTTTCCTACACTTGTTAGGCATAATTATAAAGGTGTATTAAAATTTAATATATAAAGAATAAATTTACACTGCAAAAATGTTGTAGCTAGTCATGCTAAAAGTGCAGAACAAGTCGAGGGTATGTACGATAATGGGAGACTTCATTTTTGCTTGTTAGGAAGCAAAAGCCTAGCTGCGTGTGTGCCAGTGTGTGGTTATGGTACATACTCCCCGACGGGGCTGGTGCCCTGCCTGGAGTGCCCTCGCAACAGCTACACGAGCGAGCCGCCCACGGAAGGCTTCAAGGACTGCCAGGCTTGCCCTGCCAACACGTTCACCTACCAGCCAGCAGCCCCTGGGAAGGAGCACTGCAGGGGTGAGTCTATACACTCCATCCGTACTCTTCACCACACGTCTACTGGCTGTATTTCTCTACTTCACAACTCTCTTTTCCCCACCCATCATACTGCCAACCTCACATTATTACATTTTCTGCTGTCACCACGCTTGTTGCTGCCAACTTTATTCTCTTGATTACTTCTGCAGCCAAGGGGTTAAAGAGNCATTTTCTGCTGTCACCACGCTTGTTGCTGCCAACTTTATTCTCTTGATTACTTCTGCAGCCAAGGGGTTAAAGAACAATATGGCTCCCCGTTCCTAATCTATTGTGTTTGCGGAATAATCTATCATCCGTCTGAAGCGTACAAACTCAATTGTAGCAGGTTCTCAAGACTGCGATGTTAAGAGTCGTCCAAATCTCTGCACTCCACTAAACTGTAACACATCTGTAATTTCAGATACGCATGATCAATGCTCAACACTGAAGGAAACTTCCGTTCAACACTTGTCTAAAATATTGATGGCTGACTGTCATATTTCCTGTGAAAGCTGAACCACATTGACAGTTGAGTTATTCTCTGTTTCAGTGAAGGAAGCAATTGTCCAAAATAAGTTTTAACACTAATTATGAAGTTTTTTGTAGTTGCTGACACAGCAATGCCAACATTTTGGAATTCAGTGTCCTCTTCTGTTGAACATTGAAGGGTTTGACATGAACGAGACAGACATAATGTATCAGATACCATACAACACATAAGCATGTTAAACTGCAACCTTGCTGGGAATTGGACAAGTCATTTTTAATTATTACCACCACAATTTATGTGTAATTAGTTCTTACATTTACTTTCTTATCTTAAAAACAATTATTGAAGTACTCTTCTCTAAAATTGATGGCCAAAATTTCAATCTCAAATTTCAGTGTATTGATACCATCAATGCTAATTTAATTGATCTCTTTTGTCAATGAAAGCTGCCTCAGTGGCTCCAATAAATCTGATGCTAATGTTACAAGTTTCCTTACCCACTGTAGTTCAAAAAGTACACAGATTATCAAAATTTTTAAAAAGATTATAAACATTTTATGTAGTTAAAAAAACTTAAAAATTATTTCTTATCGTTAGGTATTTCTCACAACTAGATAAATGAGACAGATCTATAAGAATTTTAACAATGACAACATTTTTTGCCTTATAGANCATTTTCTGCTGTCACCACGCTTGTTGCTGCCAACTTTATTCTCTTGATTACTTCTGCAGCCAAGGGG
Organism: Clitarchus hookeri; assembly: GCA_002778355.1. Lineage (NCBI taxonomy): Eukaryota > Metazoa > Arthropoda > Insecta > Phasmatodea > Phasmatidae > Clitarchus > Clitarchus hookeri. Next base: position 168,236 of record NQII01001700.1, read on the forward strand.
TTAAAGAGTTACCTTAGAACATTATGGCTCCCCATTCCTAATCTTTTGTGTTTGCGGAATAATCTATCATCTGTCTGAAGCGTACAAACTCAATTGTAGCAGGTTCTCAAGACTGCGATGTTAAGAGTCGTCCAAATCTCTGCACTCCACTAAACTGTAACACATCTGTAATTTCAGATACGCATGATCAATGCTCAACACTGAAGGAGACTTCCGTTCAACACTTGTCTAAAATATTGATGGCTGACTGTCATATTTCCTGTGAAAGCTGAACCACATTGACAGTTGAGTTATTCTCTGTTTCAGTGAAGGAAGCAATTGTCCAAAATAAGTTTTAACACTAATTATGAAGTTTTTTGTAGTTGCTGACACAGCAATGCCAACATTTTGGAATTCAGTGTCCTCTTCTGTTGAACATTGAAGGGTTTGACATGAACGAGACAGACATAATGTATCAGATACCATACAACACATAAGCATGTTAAACTGCAACCTTGCTGGGAATTGGACAAGTCATTTTTAATTATTACCACCACAATTTATGTGTAATTAGTTCTTACATTTACTTTCTTATCTTAAAAACAATTATTGAAGTACTCTTCTCTAAAATTGATGGCCAAAATTTCAATCTCAAATTTCAGTGTATTGATACCATCAATGCTAATTTAATTGATCTCTTTTGTCAATGAAAGCTGCCTCAGTGGCTCCAATAAATCTAATGCTAATGTTACAAGTTTCCTTACCCACTGTAGTTCAAAAAGTACACAGATTATCAAAATTTTTAAAAAGATTATAAACATTTTATGTAGTTAAAAAAACTTAAAAATTATTTCTTATCGTCAGGTATTTCTCACAACTAGATAAATGAGACAGATCTATAAGAATTTTAACAATGACAACATTTTTTGCCTTATAGANAGGTATTTCTCACAACTAGATAAATGAGACAGATCTATAAGAATTTTAACAATGACAACATTTTTTGCCTTATAGAGTATTGGAAACTTATTAAAATAAGTTTTTAAATTGCTGTCTAATTGTTACATAGAAATTTTGAGACAACCTGAATGCCTTATTTAGTTGATATCTTTTTCAAAAATTTAAAGAATGCATTAAAAATATTTTATAAAAATTTTTACTTTAATTTATAGTAATTTTTTTGTTAGTGAGTGATTTAACTGAAATTAAATTTGTAGTACATATGACTAGTATCATGGTTTGTTAGTCACACCATGCCAGAAGGTTTGACAATGTGTGTTATCTTTGCTGTAGCCAAGTGCTCACCAGGCCAGTACTCGGACACAGGCCTGGCTCTGTGCGCCCAGTGTCCTCGCAACTTCTACCAGCCAAGTGCGGGGCAGACCACATGTTTGGAGTGCCCCACCAACATGAAGACCAAGGACGTGGGAGCGGCTGGCCGCGAGGAGTGCGACCTGGTGCAGTGCACGAGTAACGCGTGCCAGCACGGGGGCCTCTGCGTGCCGCTTGGTGAGTTCATCCAGCCGCGATAAAGCATCCTTGCTCTTTCATTCTTTCGCATCTTACATTATGGAACTGTTTCTGCACATTTCAACCAGCGAATCATTGTCTGATACACATGTTCTCCGATTTAGTACCACCAGTGCCAAAAATGCAGAAGTGATATTGTATGTGTCGTCCTTTTAACAAGTTATTTATTGGATCATTACTAGGGACAAGAAAGTTTTGCATTTTAAATGATGTAGGCTAAGACTCCATGGTCCTTTGTATTTTTGAGCTTCAGCTATCTGTTCATTGGCAGCTGCCCAAGTGTGTAGTCAGTTTTACCTCAGACCAGGTGACAAAGGATTTGGTGCTTGTTTTCTTGCCGGTCTGTAATTGGCTCAGAGTTCACCTGCACAAAAATATTTTTTTAAGAAAATCTTATATTTTGTGTTTATTAGGCAGTATTAAAACATTCTGAGTTTGGACGCAACATCTTTGCTCAGACAGTNAAAATCTTATATTTTGTGTTTATTAGGCAGTATTAAAACATTCTGAGTTTGGACGCAACATCTTTGCTCAGACAGTTCACCTGTTTCCACCACCGCTGTTACTTCCATTGGTAGTGCTACTTGCTACACAGTCGGTTACAAACATCAGCTTCTTGCAAACTGCAAAATGTAACTAAAACTTCTACTTTTCATCTTAACAATTTTCTCTTCTATTATGGCCATTGCATTTCCAGTTTTAGCAACAGAATGTGTACCCCTCCCATTTTACACAAGTACATACACTATAGATACACGATCAGTTTCACTGGTGAACAGTTCTTGATTATGTAACAATTGATTTAATAGGTAACTGAAAGTGCCTTTTGTTGCTAGTGTGGTATTTTTAATACTTGTACATCGAGGACTAACACATTGTGTTGCATGTACGTTATTGTTCACCCCAGGTCATGGCGTGCAGTGCATCTGTCCAGCGGGCTTCTCTGGCCGTAGATGTGAGATCGACATAGACGAGTGCTTGTCTCGGCCATGCTACAATGGTGCCACGTGCATAGATTCTCCGCAAGGATATCGCTGCCAATGTCCACCTGGTAAAAAAAAAACTTAAAGCTGTTTGCAATTAACTGAGCACTTTTGGAAACCCTGCTTAAGATCTACTTGCATTCACATTGTGTATTCTTCCATCATAAGTAAAATTAACATTACCGAGGGCCTGATCACTTTATTCAGGTGTCGATCAAGTGAAACTGTGAAATTATTTGAAAAGTAAATATTTTACAAATTTCCTAATTTTCCAAATTTCTGAATTCTTACACTTATATGCATTTAAATGAAACATAAAGTTCAGTATTCACAAATGTTTACAGAACATATTTAATTCAACGCACACCCTCCGTCAATACCAACTTTACTGGGTGCATGCCAGTGAGTGTGCCTGTTAAAGTATATGCAGGTAGGGGCAGTGACATTTTTCAAGGGTTGATTTAAAAATTGCTCAATCAACCATGAACAGGCTATACAAACCACTTCTTCTGGTCCCATTCCTGAATGTGCTTTTTATATAAAAATCCCATTGTATGTTTTTTTAGGTTATAGTGGTATCAACTGTCAGGAAGAGAAGTCAGACTGTCGAAATGATACATGTCCAGAGAGAGCCATGTGCAAAGATGAACCTGGTATAAATAACTTTACCTGCCTGTGTCGCTCAGGTTACACTGGACTAAACTGTGATGTTACGGTAAGAGGGCTGTTTATAATCTATTCATATGGGATCTGTGGTACTGAGCTATAAACAGAAACCACCTCATGTCAGAGAAATTGATATAGCAGACGTATTATATAGTCATGATTAAAACCCAGGGGTAAACATGACTCTGAAATTTGGCATTTCTTTACACTTATGCTTTTATAATTTTAATACATCCAAGATATTTTAGTTTTTCTCTTGTAGAAATGTGAGGAAGATTTTCAAAACTACCAATATTTAATGACTAAAAAAATACTAAAAATGAATGAAGTCTTGTGAAATTAGCTATCCTTCCATAAGATATAACTGCAGCAATTTATGTGCCAGTTCTATAGACCCCTGTTATTTTCTAAATGGCCAGTGGTGAAAGGTTTATATTTTTTTGATAATTTAGTACTATGAGGCACTAATAATGACTTAATTGTTTTCAACGGCAAATATGACTGATGTAAGATTATATACAAAATGTTTATTATGAAATTATGCAACTTAATTAAATTAGCTGTTAGACAGACTAAATTAGAGTTGAAAGTTTGGTTTAAGGGGGGTAGTATCCACTCCATCTTCGAATTTTCTTACAAATGTTCATAATGAAAATGTATGACCAGAAATAAAAAAATTAGAGCTAGACATGACATAGAGGACTACTCAAAGAATATTTGGAAATCTGTAGGTTTTCAATTGTACCTGTATTTTCCCATGTGGGATTGAAATTATTAAATAATTAGGTGATGTTTGATTACGGTTACAGATGTGAAACTAATCATGTAAGAAAAATAAGTGGGATTTCGAAATAACTGTTAAATTGTTCCCTACGCCTTGGCAAGCTTGGTTTTTGAATGTTGACTACGAAAATTAAGTTATGGAGGAAAATACGTAAATTCAAAAGGGCAAGGGTACTTCCCCTTTAAGGATATCTTTTAAAGTTCAGCTACTACATGTAAAATTTGAATAGAAAGTTTATATACTTTTTATATGTTATATAATTGTGATTTTTACTTCAGGAGAGACACTAGATAAGATAAGAATTCTATAATATGAAAAAATTTGTAACTTAGGTAAGTTAAAATGGAGCTTGTTATTTTCTCAGATCAATCCATGTACCTCGAATGGCAACCCATGTGCAAATGGAGCAACGTGTGTGGCCTTACAACAGGGTCGCTTCACATGTGAATGTCTGCCAGGGTGGGAAGGACAATACTGCGAAATAAACGCAGGTTAGTTCAGGCCACATTGCGTACATTATCCATTGCACAAGTACCTGTTGAACTCAAAAACCGTCATATAGTTTACATCCTTCTAAAAATAAGTCCAGTTCCTATCAGCAAAATGCTAATTTAGAAAATACTGTATTTGCGTAAATACAATATTAAATGTTATATTCCAGTTCTTAATTGCAAAAAATTGAGAATCATTATATTTTCTCATAATAAACATTTTTAGGTCAATGTTTTGGTTGAGTAGTAGCAAGCGATGGTCACTGCTTTTTGGTTAAACCTGTTTTACTATAGTACAAGCCACTTAACAGGATATTAAAAATTAGGCAAAGAAAGCGTGACCTTAAATTTTAATTCCTTTTTAGGTAAAGTGTACATGTAGAATTACTGCAAATAGTTCATAGAGAAATGAAGTTTTCTTGTAGATAAAAGTAAAAAATGTTGAGTTTTCATATTTTTGAAGTCATCATATATTCAAGTAAATATGGTAGATTTATTTATTAAATGTTTAAAATAAATTTTTGTTGTGCAATAAATACATGGACATTTTGAACATTATGAATTTTAATTATGCTTTAAACGCAATAAATATTGTATATTAAAATATTTATAACACACAAGTTTTCAGTGTGTCATCACATTAAATGAATACTTTCTTGAATGTAGATATTTTACATTTTTCACAGAAATCCCTACTGAACTCAACTCATAGTTTACATTTTTAATGATTGTTTTAAAAATTGTCTTCCAATTAAAGGTGCAGGGAAAAAAAATTAAAAAAATGTGAAAAATGCAACAGTGCTGCCATCTGCTTAAGAATGGGAGAAAGCTGATGTTCTGGTGCCAAACATAGTTAAATTAATGGTAGTCTTCCTTGAAATGATGTTAGAAATATCACTGTACAGAGAAAGAACAATGGACGTCATTGTGAATGTATTCAATTTCCTAAGTACTAAAAATAAATTACATTAATTGTTATTTACCTGTAACTTTCAACTTTTAATTACACTTATGCATTTTGATGGGTATAATCCTCCGAACAAGTAGTTTATACATTATTGTTTGTTTGTGAACTGGAAGTACAGACTGATTTTGATCTGTATGACTGTCCAGATGACTGCGCAGAACGACCCTGCCTGCTGGGTGCAAACTGTACAGATCACATTGCAGACTTCAGTTGTGCGTGCCCTCCTGGGTTCACGGGGAAGAGATGCCAAACTAAAATTGATCTTTGTGCCACCAATCCTTGTCAACACGGAGTCTGTGTGGACAAACTCTTTCACCACGAATGTGTGTGCAACCCTGGATGGTCAGGTATTGTATAAAGATTCACTCTGCCTCTGTAGACTACTGAACTTGATAGAAAGAACATTGTATTTAAATCGTTTATGTATTTCAAAACTGTCACAATTGAGATTTTTACAGTTCATTTCTATATTTGTAGCATAGGCACTGAGTATGGTGTGTGTGGGACGGTGAGTAGGAGGGATGGGGGTGTTCACCCCTCCACCTATTTAGCCAGCAGGGGAACATCCCCCCCCCCCCCNGGTTGAGAAACAGGGGTTGGTCATTACTTCAGTTTGAAATAAGTGTACTCCATTTCATAAAAGTTCACTAAATTTTGACAGTTATAGAAATGTGGCGTGGCCACAATGTATCCTTCTGCCACAGCTGTTCTGTCTATGAAGAAAACAAAGTATGTAAACAAAATGCTACGATCCATGTAGGTTACCATTCTAACTTAATTTTTTTTGTTATGTCCAAGTTGATGCGTGCCGATGTTCTTACCTTAGGCCTATCATATATATATATATAAACACACACACACAACACTGTATCACGTTGCTGTACCAGCATCCACATGCTCTCCGCACTCACTCACCCTCGCATCGACCAGGAGCCGAAATACACTCTGTGTTGCTACCTCTAACCCATCCTTCTAGCCCGGGGGCCGAAATAGGGGGGTCCGGGGCTGAAACACGCCAAACCACTGTTAACCTCTACCTAGGCACAGGGGCTGAAACACACTCAGTTGCTATCCCTCTACCACCTACTCCAATCACCAGGGTGCAGACCTGCGAGGACATTGGGAACGCACCCCATGCCTCACCGGAACAAGTACTCATTGTTGCGTGCACTGCCACCTATTTCCAGTCGTGTAAACCCTATCCAGTGTCATGTAGTCGCAATATCAGAGTAGCTAGGGTGTATTTCAGTGTTTTTCCAGTGTATTGTAAGCAAGTGTTCTCAAGCTATTGGGTATGTAAATTGAACTTGTGCCAGTGCAGTAAATAAAATCCAGTGAAGAACAAGTGAGTTTTCCTCATGTCAGCTCATCCACTCTGCTATGTTCTTGCTCTAAGAAAACGACTAAAGGAAAGTGCCAGTGCAGAGGGACGTGCAGCCTCACGACCTACGAGTGATCCTCCTAAC